>JAKWJA010002500.1:34810481-35072245 GCA_027704765.1 Solanum habrochaites | reverse complement strand
CATGTTACTACAACAAGTTGAAGAAATTTAGGTAAGGTGACTGCTCCATTTTTGTTTCCTTATGTATGAGATTGAGTGAGGAACTAGTGGTGTAATGTCATGAAGAAATCAAGGGGTGGTAAGTTCAGAACTTGGTTGTATGATAAAGAATATATGGGGTTTTCTATGTGTCATCTTGGGGAAAGAATGTATAAGATGTGTTAGACAGAGAATGTGGGTTTGGTGATTCACATTATGTTAAGGGTTGTATGGGGCTTATATCTGTCAAAGTTATTTATTATTATGAGGATAACGGTGTGATAACTGCCAATTTTAGTTTAACCATGACCTAAATGTAGATTAAAACCAAAAAGGGTAGGCTAAATCATGATAGTATATCAATTAGAGGATAAGGTATGAAGGACTATTTGATTCCATATTCCGTTGCATTAAATCTCATACTTGAGATCAATATCAATGAAGTGAATCTCCTATATTTCTAGTAAAGGAAACCGTGGCATCATATTATCTCCAAATATCTAACTATATTCCCCTCTCTTAAGTGCATAGAACTACTTCATTATATGTTCACTATTCTATAGTGTGTAATTAACCCACCTCCCCCCCGTGCTTGTATAGAAATGGTATTTGCAAAAGAAAGTTTGGTGAATCCTTATTTTAGTCAATTGTTTCATTAAGCTCACCAGTAATATGTTGATGTTACATAGATCATCATGTCATTGTTACATCCTTGTAGTATTATTTTCTTGTCTTCTACTATTGGTATGCATTTCCATATCTCTAAATTTATTATGACCACAAAAACAACAATATCAAAATAGTTAACTAAACACTCTCAAAAGAGTTATGAATTGATAAATAACAATCTCAAAGATTAAAGAATCTAAGTGAAGAAATCTATATAATTACGGGTGGTAGCCTAGGGTAAATTGCCTAGCATGGGTTATCCCAACTTAAGGTGGAAACTCAGGGGAAATATCCTAGCATGAGTCGATCCCTATTCGTATAAAAGGGTGGATGCTCAGGGGAGAAATCCTAGCGTGGGACGATTGAAATGGTGTAATTATGAGGACCGCATCATAGGGGTTAAAATATTAGCGTGGGTCATCATCTTTCTACCACTAATCAGCTAGTCACTTGTATTACATGCCCTACAAATATTACACACAGAAAAGTGAAGAAAAGAATGTAACTTACATGATCCCACATGAGTAGAAAAGTTGGTCTTCTCCCCTCATATATGCACTCATATGTTGGTACTTGATTTAATTTGAGCTCTACATTACAGATGCTATGCCTTACATATGGACTACAATTTTTCGTACTGACGTCCTTCGTGGGGGACGTTGATTTCATGCTGCAGGCACATGTACACAGGAAGTAGACCTCCTAAGTGGAAGAAAATGACACTATACTACTTTTGGTGAGCTCCAAATTTATTCGGAGCTTTATTAAGTCATTGGTAAATTAAATTTGGTATTGTATAAGTTAAGGGTAAGGAAGGACCCTAGTCTTTATCTTTTAGAAAACTTTGTAGACGTATGTACATGGTTTAGATGCGTGTTAAGGAGTTGTGGCCTCAACTGTAAAGTCTATAATAACTTTTGGGTCTACATATGTTTATTTGTAGCACTGCGTCCTAGTGAACTTGTGACAATTGTTATAGTTATATATATGCATAGTAATAACAGGTTATACATTTGTTTTATCGGGGCCTTTATGGCATTGGGTGCCTTTCTGTATTAATGGGTTTAAAAGCTTGAACAAAATTTATAACAGACCAAGGTTATCTGAGGGGGCCTACAAAGCCGTTTCTATGTAGATTCTTGATTATGGACGTGTTGTGCACCACATGTTTAAAAAAGATGCAACGGGACATGTACGAGTAGTCTAATTTCTATCACTTATTAGATTGTGCGATAGAGACAATATTGTAGGTCAATTATATCTAATTTCTACGTTCTTTATTATAGCAAAGATGTTGATTACGAGAAGGAGTAAAAGTACTGGTAAGCAAGTAGATGTGGCTGCTCATGAAGGGACCATCCAACCACCTCCTAGTCAAGTTATACACAGTGGGGCTCAAGATGAGTCACTATAAAAGACTTTTCCCGACGCCTCATCACCTGACAACTCAGGAGGTAAGCTGAGCCTAAGGAACTCCTTATTAATGCTACCGACCATATTGAGGAATGCAGTACAACTGTTGGCTCGTATAGTTGTTGGTCATGGCCCAAAGGCAGAAGGTCCAGTTTGAGGTTCTAGTGGTGTAGATAGAGCAGCGGGAACGCGGATACATGAAAGAGTTCAAAAAAGCATTCCTTGATCATTATTTTCAAATAGAGATCCGAGAGGCCCATGTAGATCAGTTCTTAAATATCCACCAAGGGAAGATGAGCGTGACAAAGTATAGTCTCAAATTTAATTCCTTGTCCAGGTATGCTCCTAATGTAGTAACTATATGGAGGATAGATTTCATCGATTGAAGATAAATTAGATTAATATCTAGTTAGAGACTGTAAAATTACTTTGTTGAATAAAATATACATAGAAAGGATGCAGGCTTTGTGCAAAATTTTGAGGATCAAAGGCAAAGAAAAAGGGCACAAGAGTCGGAAATAATGCAGTCTAAGAGGACCATAACCATGGGGCAGTTGGCTCTATTCTCTAAAGAGCACCTAGGCTATCATCTTTCCACTCTACAAGTAGTAATCCACCATGGTCCCTATTTAGGGGAAACAGTTTGGGAAAATAAGTGAAACCCAAGGCTCACAATTAGCGAGTCATCCAGAGAAGGGAAGTACGAGACAATTAAGGCCTCCTCGAAAGCCTTGTAAATAATATAGGAGGAATAATCAAGGGTCATGCAGGTTTGGGCGAATGTTTTTTTTGCGTGATACACAATGACATATGATGAGAAAGTGCCCTCGTAGTGGCGTGGGTGGCGTTGCATAGCAAACTAAATTAGTTTTTGAATCGACCTCATCAACCCCTTCTTTAGGTAGGGGAGTACATATGCCTACAGGTCATGGTAGAGAAGCTAGGGAGAATGTAGTTCTAGTGGAGGTCAGAATCGCACGTACGCACTAGGGGATAGACAAACATCAGAAGCCTCACTAGATGTGGTTACAGGTACATTGTCCATCTTTTCACATATTGTATATTCATCATTTTTTCGGGGTCTACAGTATCATATGCTACACCATTGATTGATGGAATGTTCAAAAAACACCAAAATTATAAGTGAAGCCATTTGAAGTGTCTACACTTATTGGTGAATCTATTTTAAATGGAAGGGCTTATTGTTATTGCATTCTAACTATTTGTGATTGAGATACATTGGCTTAGCTTGTTGAGATAAAAATTGTATATTTTGATGTTATAATAGTTATGGATTGGTTAGCTTCCTGTAATGCCACGGTAGAATGCCAAACTAAGAGATTAATTTATTCTTATTTTAACACAAAGAAGACGATTTCCAAAGGATACATATGTAATCTTGTTAGAGTGAAAAATGTAGATGCGGAGCAACCAACCCTTCAATCCATTCCGGAAGTAAATAATTTTACAATGTGTTTCCTGAAGATCTTCCAGGTTTGCCTCTAGAATGAGTAGTAGAGTTTGGTATTGATGTGCTTCCAGATACTCAAGCCATCTCAATTCCTCCATATAGAATGGCTCTGGCATAATAACGGGAGTTAAAAGTGTAATCAAAATACATTAGAAAAAGGATTCATATGGACTAGTATGTACTTATGGGGAGCACCAGTTTTATTTATACGCAAAAAAGATGGCTCCTTAAGAATGTGTATCGACCACCGGCATTTGAATAAGGTAATAATTAAGAACAAATATCCCCTCCCTAGAATTAATTATTTATTCTATAAGTTACAAGGTTCTAGGTGTTTTTCAAAGATCAAACTGAGGTTACCTTATCACCAAGTGAGGGTCAAGGATAAATGTATACTAAGAAAACTTTCCAAACATGGTATGGTCATTATGAGTTCTTAGTCATGTCATTCATGCAAACAAATGCACAAACATCTTTTATCGATTTGATTGATTAGGTGTTAATCCATTTTTAGATGTGTTCGTGATAGTGTTCATAGATGACTTTTTAGTGTATTCAAGATCGGAAGAGGATCTCGCTAATCACTTGCGGCAGGTTTTACAAATTCTATGTGATCGTAAATTGTATGCAAAGTTCTCTAAATGTAATTTCTTGTTGAAATTAGTGGCATTCCTGGGTCATATTTTATCCGATGAATGAATAATGGTTGATAATAAATATAGAAGCCATGAAAAAACCAGCCAAGACCTACAACGCCTACGAATATTCATAGTTTTCTCTTTTGGCAAGTTATTACAAAAGCTTTGTTGAAGGATTCTTTCCATTGCTGCACCCTTAAAAAAGATAACACACACAGAGAACCAAGTTTCAGTGGAGTGATAAGTGTGAAAGAAGCTTCCAAGAGTTGAAGTGTAAATTAACTTCTACACATGTGTTGGTACTTCTAGAAGGCACAGAAGTCTATGAGTGTATTTTGATGCTTCGGGAGTGGGCTTATATTGTGTATGATGCAGCATGGTTATGTTATAGCTTATGGCTCAAGGCAGCTGCGGGCACATGAGCAAAATAATCCAGCCCGTGATCTAGAACAAGCAATAATTGTGTTTGCTTCGAATATATGGAGTAACTACTCGTATGGAGTTCATGTTGACATATAAATTGATCACAAAAGCTTGCAATATATCTTTAAGCAAAAGAACTTAAATATGAGGCAACGAAAGTAGATGGAGCTATTAAAATATTATGACATTGACATCTTATATCGTCCTGGTAAAGATAATGTAGTATCTTATTAAGCCGTAAAATAATTGGCAAGCACTTATGGGAAGTGTTTTGAAAGATAACGAATGGTTAAGGATCTGTGCCAACTAGAGAACTAGGGATTTCGCTTTCTTGTATCTTAAGACAAAGGGTTATTGTTCATAATGCGGTAGAATCCTCATTAGTAGTGGAAGTGAAAGAGAAGCAGTATACTAATATAATTCTTTTACAACATAAATAGAATGTACTACATGGTATGACAAAGGCATTTTAGCTTACGCAAGATGAGTACCTCGGTGTAAAAACAGAGTATGTGTTACCTAATATAGATGAAGTAAGAAAGAGGATCATGATTGAAGTACATTTAAGATACACTGTTCATCCGGGGTTAACTAAAATGTATCATGACTTGAAAGAAATGTACTAGTGGGGGGACATGAAGAGGAACATTGAAGAATTCGTGGTCAATGTCAAAATTGTCAACAGTTAAAGTATAATACCAAAATCCTGGAGGTTACATGCAGCATATAGAATTTAAATTTTAAAATTAGATATGATCAACATGGTTTTTTCACTGGTTTTCCTCGCTCATTCCGGAATTTTGACACTATATGGTTAATAGTTGACAAACATTCGAAAGCAACAGACTTCTTGCCGGTGAGACTACTTATATCTAAACACTTTGCGAGGTGATACAGTAAAGAGATAGTTTGACTACATGGAATGTCAATCTCTATAATATCTCATTGAGGATCTCAATTCCATGCAAATTTGGGGAAGTCATTTCAAAAGAGTTTGTGAACACAAGTGTATTGAAGTACAACCTTTCATCATCAAATGGATGGTCAGGCAGAACGTACAACTCATACACTGTAGGATATGCTTCGTGCTTGTATATTAGATTTAAAGGCAAGTTGCGATGATCACCTACAACTTATTGAATTTTCTTATAACAATAGCTACCATTCTAGCAAAAAAAAAAGACCCCTTATAATAATTTATATGGTTTAAAGTGTAGATCACCAATTGGCTGTTTTGAAACATGTGAAACTGCCTTATTTGGGCCAGATCTTATTCATCAGGCTATGGAAAAAGTCAAGTGATACAGAAGCGGCTAGAAACAACTCAAAGTCAACATAAATGATATTAATATATTAGAAGGAAATTACTAGAATTTTCTATAGGGGATTGGGTGTTCTTGAAGGTGTCTCCTATGAAAGGGGTAATGATGTTTAGTAAAAAAGGAAAGCTCAGTCCACGCTATATAGGGCCATACAAGATTATTCTAAAGTAGAGCTTGTAGCATATGAGTTGGAGCTACCACAAGAGCTTTCATAAGTTCATTCGGTGTTTCATGTATTAATGTTTAGAATCTATGCATAAATCATATTCATATATTAGAAGGAGAGGACTAGAATTTACTCTAGGGAATTGGGTGTTCTTGAAGGTGTCTCCAATGAAAGGGGTAATGAGGTTTTAGAAAGAAGGGAAAGCTCACTCCACGCTATATAGGGCCATACAATATTATTATGAAAGTAGGACAAGTAGCATATGAGTTTGAGCTACCATAGAGCTTTCATCAGTTCAATCAGTGTTTCATCTCTCAATGCTTCAAAAATGCATAAGTAGCCCATATCGTATTGTCCTACTGAAAATTTACAAGTTAATGGATATTTCACTTATAAAAAAGTACTCATTGCTATTCTGGATCGACAATTTAAGAAGTTATGAAATATTGAAGTAGCTTCTATAAAAGTACTATGGAGAAACCAAACAAGTAAAAGAAATTATACGAGAAGCTAAAAGAAACAATGAAATTGAAGTATCCTCACCTCTTCCAGACTGGTGAGAAAGATCAAAATTTTAGTGGAGATGTTGATAATTAAATATAAGTCTATATGTTCAATGTGATTAATGGTAGTACTACGTTAGTCTTGAACTTGTTTGGGCTAGACAACCTTGCTAATATTCGAGGTCGAATGTTTTAAGGGGGGAAGATGTAACGGCCTGGATTATGTATATGCTAGTTGTATTCATGTGATTCTTGACATACACTTATAGTGTAGGTGAATGATAAAGTTTGTTATATCATCAGTGTTAGTTTAAAGTAGCTCGTAAGGTAATGTAACATTTCAGCATGTTTATTGCAAGTTAACAGTGACATAAAGTATTTAAGTCGATATAGTAAGGTGGTAATTGATCTTAAAGTAGAAAGTTTAGTGCTATGTTGAATAAAAAGGGAATAATATTTAAAAATTAAAATAAAATAATTGAGTTACTTGCTTGGCTTAATTAAGCTAGCAGCTATTCACCTCCTTGAGCTATAATATAGTTAAAAGGCACATGTTTTGTGGACCAGATATAGGCTTATATTAATATGCTCAGCTGAAGCCCAAACCTATTAAATTTATATAAAAATAAAATAAATCCCAGCAGAAAAATCTGCGAAGGCCCAATATGGATAAAGCCTAAGTGAAATCAAGTAGGTAAATCACCTAGTTTAACTTTTTGAGCTGCTTGACGCACATGAGCACGTGCGTCACCTACTTGACTAATTTGTGGCTGAAAATAGACCAAAAGAAAAGAGGTTGTAGAGGATATTTTTTTGGTTAATAAAGCTCCATATAAATCTAATATGAGTTGATCTTTTCACCCATTTTAAAGTTAAAAATAAGAATTAACTACAGCTTTCTCTCTCTTTTCTGTTAAAGATTAAACCAGCAGCCTTAAAGTTATTCTAGGGTTCTTGAAGAAACCCTAATTTATAGAAACCAAGGTAAGTGAAAACTCATGGATTTAGCTTAATTCCCGTGGATGATTAGGATAACATGTTATTAATGCGCTAATATAAGTACAAAGGCAGATTATTTCCAGCAGATACTGATCACTTTCTCAAATATTAAAGTACTTTTCTCTTCTTGTTTGCTTTAAGTAAGCTGATGTTTTAAAAGAATTCAAGTTATTAGGAGAAGTTTCTGAAATTGAGATAAGGTGACTGCTCAATTTTTGTCTTCCTTATGCAGGAGTTTGACGGAGGAATTAGTGGTGTGCTGTCAGAAGAACTAAAGGGGGTGGTGAGTTCTATACTTGGTTGTATGATAAAGAATATTTGGGGTTGTTCTCTGTGTATTACTATTACTAATGGCGCAACTTGGATGATCTTGGGGAAAGAATGTATAATGTATGTGTTGGATAAAGAATGAGGGTGTGGTGATACACATTATGTTAAGGGTTGTATGTGCTCATTACTTGTCAAAGTTAGCTACTGTTTTATGAGGCTCACGGTGTGATAACTGCTAATTTTAGTTAATCATGACTTAAATTGTAGATTAAAACTAAAAAGGGGAAGTTGAATTGTGATAATATATCAGTCAAAGGATAAGGTATGTAGGGCTATTTGATTCCATATGCCTTGGCATGAAATCTCATACTTGAGATCAATATCAATGAAGTGAATCTCCTAAGTTCTATTCCTAGTAAAGGAAATAGTTTCAGCAAAATTATCTCCAAATAGCTAACTATATTTCTGCTCTCCTACATGCGTAGAATTACTTCATTATATGTTCACTATTCTATAGTTGTGTAATTACCCCCCCCCCCCCCCTGCTGGTATAGAAATGGTATTTGCAAAATATGTTGATGTTACAAGGTTTGAACGGATGTCCATGAGAAATTTTGGCATTTTGGATGATTGAAATTGGGATCCACAAAAATGATGTTGAGCTATAACACACGATAATCGGCAAAATTAGGGATATGCGTGTTTTAGAGCTCGTTTGACTTTGTAAATTTGTCGGCATGGCCGGGAGGACCTAACGACTGCACATCCATGGTATGACTAGATGTCCACGAGAATGTTTTGAATCTTAGATGCCGTAAATCTTGATCACCAACAAACATAACAAGCTATAGGACACAATTATCGGCAAGATGAGGTGTATGTGGGTTTGGACGCTCATTTCACATTGAAAATTGGTCGGCATGGCATCAGGCCAACAGGCTAAATATCCAACGTCTAAACAGATGTTCATGAAATTTTTTTTATGTTGGACATCGGAAATCTAGATCACCAACAAAGATGGTTGATCCATAGAACACGATAATCGCTAAAAAGGGGATATGCGTGCTTAGATGGTCATTCGACCTTGAATATCGGTCAGCATGACCGTAAGGACAAACTGACTGCATAACCAAGGTCTTAACTGATGTCCATGAGAAATTTAGTAAATTAAGATTTTAGAAATGTTTATCACAACAAAGATGGTGAGATATAGCACACGATGATCGGCCAAATGGGGGGTTATGCGTGCTTCGGGGCTCATTTGACCTTGAAAATGAGTGACCATGCTCGTGTAGGCTAATTGGTTTCCTAGATAAGGTCTTAAGTATGAATATAAAAAATTTGGATCACGAACAAATATGGTGAGCTATAGAACACGATAATTTGCCAAATTGGGGGTATGCACTATTAAGGGCTCATTTGACCTTAAAAATGGTCTGGCATTGCCGCGAGGGCAAACCGGATGCATAACCAATGTCATAATGGACTTCCATGAGAGATTTTTTGGCATCTTTAACGTTGGAAATATGGATCCCCAATAAGGATGGTGATCTATAGCACATGATAATCGGCAAAATGGGGGGTATATACTCTTCGGTGCTCGTTTGACATTGAAAATCAGCCGACATGGCCATGAGGGCAAACCGGATGCATATGCAGGTTCCTAGATAGTGTCCATGAAAATTTTTTGTATTTTGTATGTCAAATGTCCAGGTCACCAATAAATGAGGTGAGTTATAGCACATGACATTCAGAAAAATGAGGGGATATGCATGCTTTGTGGCTTGTTTGACCTAGAAAATGGGTTGGAATGGTCCTGAGGGACAAACAGCTTTATATCCAATGTCTTAACTAAAGTCGAACACGAAAATTGGCAAAATGGGTTTTATACACACTTGAGGGCTCCGTTGACCTTTAAAATTGTCATGCATGGCAGTGAGGTCAAAGATTTTGCATAACCAAGGTCTTAACGGATGTGTAAAAGAATTTTTGACATTTTCAACTTCAGAAATCTGGATCAACAACAAAGATGCTGAGTTATAGCGCACGATAGTTGAAAAAATGGGGGTTATGTGATCTTCGGGGCTCGTATGACCTTAAAAATTTACCAACATGGCTGTCAGGGCCAACCAGATGCATATCAAAAGTCTTAAAGGACATCGACAAGAAATTTCTACATTTTAGTTGTCATAATTTTGAATCACCAACAACATGGTTAGCATTCAATAATTAGAAAAATAGTTGTTATGCACGCTTCAGGGCTCGTTTACCTTGAAAATGGGTCGTCTTGGCCGTGAGGTCCAACAGGTTGCATAGTCAAGGTCTTAACAAATGTCTACGAGAAATTTTGGAATTTTCAATGTTAAAAATCCACATCACAAACAAAGATTTTTAGCTATAGCACATGATAATCGGCAAAATAGGGGTCATTCGCGCTTTGAGGCTCATTTAACCTTGAAATTTGGCTGGCATTTTTGCGAGTGTCAATCGGCTACATAGCCAAGGTCTTAATAAACGTCCATGAGAATGTTTTCATTAACAAGGTCTTAACGGACGTCCAAAAGAAATTATGAAATTTTATATCACGAAAATCTAAATGAACAATAAAGATGGTGATCTATAACACATGATAATTGATAAAATGTGGGTTATACGTGCTTCAGGGCTTAACTGATCTTTAAATCTAGCGGCATGGCTGAGAGGGACAACCAACTGCATAGCGAATGTATTTATTGATGTCCAAGAGAAATTCAGTATTTTAGATATCGAATATGCGGATCACCAACAAAGATGGTGAGCTATAGCACAAGATAATCACTAAAATGGAGGGTTATGCGTGCTTTATGACTCGTTTGACCTCTAGAGTAAGACGGCATGCTGGTGATGTTGAACCGACTGCATAGCGAATGTATTAACGGTCGTCCATGAGAACATTTGGCTTATTGGATGATGAAAATTCAGATCCATAACAAAGATGGTTAGTTACATACGATAATCGGCTAAATGTGTAGTATGCATGCTTTGGTGCTTGTTTGACCTTGAAAATCGACCGGCATGACCGTGAGAGTTAAACAGCTGCATATCAAAGTTCTTAAAATGTCCATGGTAAGTTTTGGCATTTTGGACGTCCAAAATCTGGATCACAAACAAAGATGGTGAGCTATAGCACAAGATAATCAGCAAAATGGTGGCGATGCGCGCTAGTGGTCTTGTTTGAACTTAAAAAATTTGAAGGCATGTTCTTGAGGGCTAACCGACTTCATAGACAAGGTCTTACTATATGTCCATGAGAAATTTAGTCATTTTGGATAACGAAAATCAAAATCACAAACAATGATTGTGAGCTATAGCACATGATAATAGGCAAAATGAGGGTTATGCGCACTTTATGTCTCATTTGACATTGAAAAATTCCCGACATGGCCTCGAGGGAATATCGACTTCATAGACAAGGTCTTCATAGACTTCCTTGAGAAAATTTGGCATATTGGATGTCGGAAATCAGAATCACCAAAAAAGATATTGAGCTATAGCACATGATAATAAACAAAATAGGGGGTATGCATGCTTCAGGTATCGTTTTACCTTGAAAATTGGTTAGCATAGCCGCGAGGTCCAGCCGAATGCATAGACAATATGTATACGGATGTACATAATAAATTGCAGCATTTTTATGTCGGAAATCTGATCACCAACAAAGATGGTGAGCCATAGAACACGATAATAGGAGAGGTTTTGTGTGCTTTGGAGCTAATTTAAACTTGAAAACTGTTTTGCATAACCGCAAGGACCAACCGTATGCATAGAGAAAGTCTTAACGGATGCCCATGAGAAATTTCAGTATTTGGAACTTCGTAAATCTGGATCACCAACAAAGATTATATGCTATAGCATATGATAATCGGAAAAAATGGATGTTATGCGTGCTTTGGGGATGGTTTGATCTTGAAAATTGGCTGGCATGGCCATGAGGGCCAACCGGCTGTGTCGACAAGGCCTTGACAAAAATAAATTATTAATTTTAGTATTTGGATGTCGGTAATCCGGTTCATCAACAAACATGGTCTCCTATAACACACGATAATTGGCAAAATATGGGGGGTATTGCGCGCTTCAAAATTCACTTGACCTTTAAAATGGGTCAGCATGGTTGTTAGGGCCAACTAGCTGCATAGAAAATTTCTTATCGGACGTCCACGTAAAATTTTGGCATTTTGGTTGTCGGAAATCCTAATCACCAACAAAAATGGTAAGCTATAAAACATGATAAACAGAAAATGGGGGTTATGAATGATTTAGGGCTCGTTTCACCTTGAAAATGTGTTAGCATGGTCGTAAAGTAAATGTGGTGCATAGCTAGGGTCTTAACAGACGTGCACAAGAAAATTTGGCATTTTGGACTTTCGAAATCTAGATCACCAACAAAGATGGTGAGCAATATCACACGATAATTGGAAAACCTGTTTACGCAATTTGGCGTTCGTTTGACCTCAAAAATTTGCCAGCATGGCCGGTTTTGGACATCAGCTCCATAAACAAAGTCTTAAGAGATGTCCACGAGAAATTTCTACATTTTGGACTGTAACACTCTAAAAATCAAAGATCTAGTCTAGAGAATCAAATGAGTGTCTAAGGTTTACAACAATATTTTAAGTTAAATAATATTTTGTAAAAGTCATTTAGATGTTTAGAGCTAAAACGTCAAGGAACATCTATGACGTCCGGAGAGACTAGTGAAAAAGGTGCTAGTGTGCCTTATCCTATTTCAAAGTGTTTTACGAGTTAGAAATTTATGAAATTTGGTTATAATGTGTCTAAAATATATTAGAGTAGGTTTAGGGTCAAAACATCAAGGTTAGACTCCCCAAGGACCACCTTCAAGTTCCTTGAACAGGACCCTTTCATTTCCGCCAAGAAATTGTCATGGGACAGTAGCCATCAATAGTTGCAGGAAACGAGGTGTCGTCCAATTGGTGGGGCGTCAATTACCTCCATCGATGGTAACTTAAATTTTTTTCAAATAGTATATTTGAGAAACTCTATGAAAAAAAGGACGGTTGTGCGGGACGGTTGGTCCAAGGCACCGTGGATTGACCTACGGCCCGTAGGTCTGGTCCAAGTTTAACTTTGTCATTTTAAGTTGTTTCATTTAATTAATTGATTGGTTAGTTCATTAATTACTAGTTAGGGAGTTCTAATTAATTTATATATGTACTTATACAAAGACCTATACCTAATTAAACTAACCCAACTACCACAATTTCCAAAAAAGAATTGCTCTTCCTTCTCTCTACTCTCTCTTTCAGAAAAAAATAACTCCATTAAAAGGGCTAGGTCAAGGTATTTAGGGAAGCAATGATAGTGTTTTTATCCATAAATATTCAACAAATAACAAGGTATGAAAACCTTTAACCTTTGGGATTCCTTTCCACAAAGGGTTCCTTAAAAATGGCTTTCAAAAAGATGATTTCATATGGGATTCTTTCAAATACGAATTTGATATTCTAAACTGTATTGTCTACGGTTCGTCAGATTATTATATTTAGATTATGATGTAATATTATTCAAGTATGCTAGTTCTTGATTATTTAACCTAGTTTATGGAATAGAACATGAAATTAACCTGAGTCCCTAACCCTAGGTTATGAACTAGTGCTGAATTGAGTAATTACTATTGATTAACATTATTACACCTATTATTGTATTGAATTGACTTTGTTGATGGTAAGACCATGATTATATATGGTGAAGGAGATTGGGTAAGTCTTGATATCCTATACCTTTACTTCAGTTATGATGGCTTGTACTTAGTGATGAAGTTCAATTAAAGTGTGTCTTCTACCTGGATTAAGTATGTATGTATGATGATGCAATTGAAATATCTTGATTATGTGATTGTGAAATTATTCTTAAGATGTAATGGTATAAGGTTGGTTATGAACTTCATATGTTCCTTACTATGATATAATGATGTTAATGTTCTAATCTTACATATGAGGGTTGTAATGAAAGTTGTTCCCATGTAATTACTATTGAGCTAATGACTAATACTTTACAACGAGTTATTCTTCTATGAAAAAATCTAAGTTATGATTGTTAGAAATAACATTTCAAAAGGGACTCTAGCATATCATTGAGTGAACTAGTAGTGAGGAGTTGTCCATCCGAACCCTTGGTGAGCCTTACAAGTACCGTATGAATACATTCTTTACAAGTAACCTATAATGTGAAAGTCAACTATTATGCAAATTATTGATGAAAAGCTTTATATACAATACGTTTTGACTAGCTGAGCCAATACACGTGACAGGTGAAATTATGAATACAGATGATGTCATTACATTATCTACAAACCCTCTATTGGAATACATGCTTTGATAATACGTATAATAAAAACTTATTAAAGCCCCAAATAAATTGGAGCTCACCAACAATAGCTGAGTATCTATTTCTTCTATTGGGGAGATCTACTTTTCACAATAGCTGAGTATCAAGTTCTTCTATTGTGGAGATCTACTTTTGAATACTAGTACCTGTAGCATCAAATGTCGTGCGCAATAAGGGATTTAAGTACGAAAGAATATACTGAATATATAAGGCATAATACAACCATACGTGACATGAGAACTCAAGTGAAACATAAAACCCTATAGAGAAGGATTAGAGACCACCTTTGCTTATACTTGTGGAATTGTGTATGTTACATTGTTTTCATAAATATTTTGTGCGTTATAATTTTTGTAAGTCGTATGATATAAATGATAAGCTGATCAGTGGTAGGAGAGGATGACCCATGCTAGGCATTTTAACCACTGGGATGCTGTCCTCATAATTTCATCAATTGGGATCGGCCAATTCTAGACCTTCGCCCCTGAGTTGCCACCTTTCCATACCAATTGGGGTCATTCCATGCTAGGTTTTCTCCCCTGAGCTGCCACACTCTTATACAAATCGAGACTGGGCTATGCTAGGATTTCGCGCCTGAGCTACAACCTTTCTATACCAATTCAGATAGACCCAAATGCTATGCTTTTCCCTTGGTTGCCACCTAAAATTATACAAATTTCTTCACTTAGCTTTTTAACGATCTTTGAGATCATTGATTTCATGTTCATAACTCTTTTAAGATTGTGGACTTCGGATAATCATAACTCTTTTGAGATTCTTCTTTTGTTGATAGTAACTCATTTGGGATTGATGTTTTGGTGGTCAAAATCTTTGTTAAGATTTGGAACTATGAATCTATAGTATAATATATATGAATATGGACTAACGATAATGACGATGACCAGGGATGGAAATATGACACAAACATATCACTTCTTCTATCACTCAGTACACAGTTTTTACATCTCAAATTAAAGCACATATGGACTGAAGACAAATAACTTCAAGAAAAGAGATTTGAACTCTATATGATAGCCACACATTCACCAACTAATATCAAAGACAAGGTATACATGAATGTGGAACCAAGGAAGAATGTAGACAAATTCAAGTTAAGGATGGATACATATTCCAAGTAAGTATACACATATAAATGTACAAGAGATCAAGTAGACATCTTGTGAGGTAACATAATAGTCTAACAATGGTATTATTAAACAATAAAGGGAACACATGAACATGTAAAAGATGAGATATATGATGGAATATACTATTGAAGCAAGTTAGCAAGATATGGGCAGATCATGTATCCATCCTATAAACATATGTACCATGTGTAATCTAGGATCACTTTAACTTATATAAAGTAAATACGTTCCAAGAATAGTTTTACAATAAAAGAATTTTAAACCTTGCATGCTAATACTTAGTAGAGCACAAACACACATTTAGTAACAAATTGATTGTAGGGTGCTCACTTTAATTCTCTAGGGAGTACAAACTACATTTATGGATCAATAACTACAAACAACACTTAGAAAGCATAAATGTTTTGGATTCATGCCATGGAAATAGGAAATCCAATATCCTTACATACCTTGCCGCAGAACAATGGGTATCAAATGAGTTAGCCATATTTTTTTTTCCAGATTATTTATCTATTACGGAGTAAATAATAAAAACTAATATTAGTTTCTAAACAATTTTGGGCTACTTTATCAGACCAAAACAACAATTGGAAGTATATCTATAATTGATCCCATCCAGATTTCTTCGCATCCATTTTCCCCTAATAATTATTATAAGGCCCTCCAAAACCCCTCGACTTTATCACGTCTAGAAAATAGTACTATAGGAATGGCAGCAAGTAAGCTCATGCAATACTACAATTAAGTGGTGCATCACTTCATTTGAATTCATGACTTCCAATCAACATTCTTCGAATTCCAACAAACTTTTAGATTCTCAAAACAAGATCACAATAAAAATTTAAAAGGACTCCACTCCATATATGTCCCAACAAGCACTTCCTTCCTCAACATTCACAAAGCTCACACCATATAGAGGGAATACTCAAGAGTTCATTAACACATTCAAACTTTTATATATAATGCAAGAACAAGAGATAGATTGACATTTCAACACTTATCTTGCTAGATAGAAACCTCATTTGCCAAGACATGGATTCTTAAGGTTTACCATGTCCTCTCTAATACACCTTGATGTTAAATCAGATTATTCACTTTAATTCCCTTGGGAGTAAATTCTAGAGAATAATTAATATGAAGGAGATATGGTAATCTTGATGCTTTAGATGACATTTGGCCCTTTTCCCTTTAATATATTGGGAAATAATATGTTCTTTTACTTTTAAACAAGAAGGTGCATCACCTCCTTAATTTCTGGCACATATATTTAAGTAGCTGCATCAGCTACTTGCTCTTTTGATTTAAATTCAGTCCACTTATTCTATGTAGGTGCATCACCTACTTGCTCCTTTAAAATTTAGTCCACTAATTCTATGTAGGTGCATCACCTGCTCCTTTTAACTTAAAATTCAGTCCACTAATGCTAAGTAGGTGCATCACCTACTAGCCTTTTTTCACTTAAAATGTAGCCCACAAAATTGTAAGTAGGTGCATCACCGCCTTGTCACCTACTAGCATAGGTTACTCAATTAAACACCTCAAAAATTTTACATCATGTTCAACATCTTAAATTCTTTACAAGACCGCAGCACTAAATACACATTTGACAACTTTGACTTTTATATCCAATACCACCTTTTACTATCCCGAGTTTGAATATTTTTTGGTTCAATTATTCATATATACGTTGGAAGGCACGGGGTATTAAAACATAAAATATATTCTATTGTCACCAGTCGTGCAGGAAACTAAGTCCATAACTATACAACAAGCAATATTTTAATCGACATACGCATATAATTACTTAACGTCGAATACGGGGTGTTACAAAAGTGCCCCTTCCCACATAGGGAAGGTAGGTTCACTATTGTACTCATGTGATTGGATACTATAATGCATGTGGCATAATGAGGGTCCCAAACACATCTCCAAGATCTTGAACAATGTTACCCACGTAGGAATACTAGCTAGTGTATCCACCTAAATGTTAAATATGTTCATGTCCTTGGTATACCTTGGCAAGTAGTCCACCTTCTTTCGGTATAAGGTTTCATGACACCGGATTCCACATAAAGTAATAAAGTGCACTCGAACTATCAAATCCGAGGAGCACCCCCTAGACCTAACCAACGCCGTCGTCCTCTCTGATGACTAAGACTAGCCTTTTATTTTACATCATTACATTCATAGGTTAAAATGTGGAAATTTCTAAAACATATTATTACTTCTATATTAAGATTTACATCGACCTCTACATACACTTAGTATATATATATATCGAGTATACATAGACCCTTCGTACATGAAGATTACATAGTCTTCTACTTTAATTGCACATAGATATATATAATATAACATAGTCTCAAATAGTCGTCTTATCTCATAAGCATCTAATAAGAGTGTAATACTTTGGGCATAGACCATACATCAATATAACAGAACCACATATAGGTCATACAATGTTTAGTATCCAATGAAAAGGAAATAACATAAGAGTATTAATACTAAAACAACTTCATAAGCTTGGTAGTAGCATTGCCCTCAAAAAGTGAGGACCTACCAAACTTGGATGATAAATAATTCCAAGTCTTCTTCAAAGTCATTTCCAAAATCCCTTAACTTTCGAACCTAAAATATTGGGGAAAAGGAAGAATGGGGTTAGTACACCATTTGTTCTAATTATAAGACCATATACACACATATCATAAAATAATGCTATGAAAAGGGACATTTTATAAAGGTATTCAATTTACTTTGAAGAGATTTATGCACATTCAATAAGTCATACCAATCAATAAGACATATTCGTCAATTCATTGGCATGTACATCACAAGACCCAAAACACCAAGTCTAGTAAAGTCAACATGCATATCATATAATTGAACACATAATCAAAGAAACATCATCATTAAGTTTAATATGAAAATTAGCATGAATAAGAGTACATTTCAACATAACAAAATCAAGATCATTACTCATGACCCTATTTAAATCCACTTGTTCAATAACTTAGAAACGCCCCATAACCTTACTTAATAAAGTAAACATAGCAGAACCATAACACAATGTCCAACATCACATAAGATAACATTAAAAGTACATAATATCATAGTGTAGTTATAGGAACCAAATGCATGTTCATGAGATTAATCAATATCATATAGTGGCATTAACATATAAAATCATCATATACACATCATCTTGATATATAAGCATATACATACATAAGAACATCCTCCTATGACTTCCCTCAAGGCTAACTAGAGCAATGTTTAGGTAGACACCCATACCCGTACCTAGACTAAGCAAAAACCCTTAAGTCATCTTAGTTAGAGTTCAATCTTTTAGCTCATTTTAACTTTTTGGATCATATTACCTTAACCAACATAGATAACATTAGCTAATGTGGAATCTGCTGTCATGAAACCCTACACCGAAGGAAGAAAGTCTACTTGCCAAGGTAGTACCAAAAACATGAACATAGCAACTGTGTGGATCTTCTATCTAGTATTCGTATGGGGGAAACATAATTCAAGAACTAGGAGATATAGTTGGGATAATACATATGCTACTATCGTTGGATTCTCCATCTCAAGAGTAGATTAGTGATCCTACCTTCCCTATGTGGGAAGGGACACTCCAGAATCTAGTTCACTCAGTGCTAAGCTATAGTTCCCTTTGATATGTCTTTAATACCATTATTAATCATCATAGATTAATGTAGGTCGTAGGGTCTAGCCCTTGTATAAACAACATCATCATGATATCACAATAAGAATTGCATGCGTATTGTCCTTTCATTACAATTCATATAGAAGAGGTTAGCAGATTAACATATTCACATCATGATAAGGCACATTGGTAAATAATTATCATCCTTATAACATTTACATCTTAGACAACACCTCACAAACAACAGTTAAGACAATTCAACATCATACTAATCCTACATATCCTAAAAAAACACATACTTCAATACAACATCATCACTTAACCACAAGTAACCATAACCGAAGTAGAGAGTTCGGAACATAAGACTTTCCAAGTGTACTTCATAATTCATCATCCAAGTCTTACTATCAACCCTTAATGAACCCCAAAAGGGTGTAATATCATCACATAATAGTAACCAACATGATAACAAAACCAATTGAGTCACTATATCACAATTGATTTTTAGTTCATAGCTTAAGATAATAGACATAGCTCAAATACATAATACACTTCATAACCTAGTAAAGAACTAGCATGATAGGACTATAATTCGCCCTAATTTATTTCAAATTTATACAATATCATCATGTAGTAGTAATTTAACAAAAACCAATTCAATTGAACCAACATAACACAATTCATATAAGATCATAACCTAGTGTCGAGGGGAATAGTTCATCTTCTACAAACTAGACCAATATATCAAGATAGAACAAAATTGATTAAAAATAAAAAATAATCTATTCATAATATCAATAATATATCATAAACAAAGTAATTCATAACATCAATCTCGTTGGATGAAAACTCAACTTTTGAAATCAATTTGATGGAACCCATTGAGGGAAGAGGTATCAAAGGTAAAGATATATTATACCTTACTAATTGATTATGATTTATGGATAATTTCAACTCTTTGAATCCATTTAAGCCACCTCTATCTTGGTATTTAATGGGGTTTATTAGGGAGAGAGAAATAAGATAGAAGGAAGAGATTTTTGGGTTTTGGAATTATAAGAGCTTAGGTTAGTCTAATTAGTTTAAATTTAGAATATAGGGTATTAACTAAATTAATTAAACTTCACTTAACCCCTAATTAACATCCTAATTAATCCAACTAATTAAATGACATAGATGAAAACGTGCAGCAAAACAAGTCCTCACAGACGGAACCCCGACCTACGCCTCGTTTGTCAATCGACGGCTAAGGACCAACCGTTATTTTCGTCCATCATTGAGTTAAGAGACTGTGTAAAACAGGTTCTCCTTGAATTATTATATTTGTTCATCGATTCTCCGTCGATTAACACACGCCCTGTCGATTGCACTCGTTTGTGCACACTTCTTTTTGGTAGTTTCTTGCCAAAAGTAATGGTCCTCCTCAAGGGCCCTTGGTTGTTTCTTAAGGAGTCGTACGCGAAAATTTCAACTATGAACTAACTCTAATAAGTGTACCCTTCCACCAATTTTTAGCTTTTTCCGACTCGTACAAGCTAGTCAAATAGGCTAAGGCACGCTAGCACCTCATTGAACTAGTTTCCAGACATCATGGACATTCTTTCACGTTTTGAATCCTAAACTTAGTAAATGCGCTATATTCATTATAATAGACCTTAAAGAAGTGTCTAAAAATTTTTGAAAATATTTTAGGCTCTAGAACACGTGTTTGATTTTTAAGTGTTCCGCTAACGAGGATGACTTAAGGGGTTTTACTTAGTCTAGCTAGGGGTATGGGAATATACCTATACATTGCAATAGTTAGCCTTGAGGGAGGACTTAGGAGAACGTTTTTACGTTCTTATGCTTTTTATAATGTGAATGAATACATGTGTGGAATATATATGTTTATGATACTATAAGATGTTGATTTCATTTATGAACATGCTATTGGTCTATTATTGATAAACTATGATGATGACTACTTTTAATGCTATGTTTTGAGATGTTAGGTATTGTTTGTGTTACTTTATTGGGTTTTATTTATTGAGTATGTATATGGGTCTTTACTTGGTCATTGCAATTGTAAACTTGATGGGGTTATGAATAAGGGTCTTGTAGGTGTTCTAATGACATAACCTCTTGAGCATGCTTTGTAGTTGTAACATGATGTGGAGTTGATTTTGGTAATTATTCTAATATGTTATTAAATATGTTGTCTTGGGTAGAATTGATGAGGTTTGTATTGTGTTGAATATGCTATTGACTTATGGATTACATGGTTATTTTTTCTTATGCGTTCTTGATTGTGCATAAGGCTTTTCAAAGTAACTTTGCATGGTTTTATCAAATGTCCCTTTTTAGCATAATTGCTATGTTGTGTGTGCTTATGTTTCCACACTTAGTACAAGTGATGTGCTAACCCCTATTTCTCCCTTTTTCCCAACATTTTAGGTTTCGATTGTTGAAGGGTTCATGATCAATTGCAAGAAAGACTCTTATCATCAAGTGTGGGTATGTCCTCAAAATCCTCGGATGATGTATTTTTCTCATTCTACCTAGGTTACATTTTTATAGACTAAACAATCATTTAACTCTTATTGTTTAAAGATATGTTGTAAGACCTAAGTGGAATTTACACATTTGGGTAAGGTCTATGCCCATATGGTTCTATTCCATATAGATGGTTTAATATAAGACATCACTATTAAAAATATTGTCATGCCTCAAAACACATTAAGACGGACAGGCACCCTATTCCCTAAAGGCCATAGAGAACCAACCTGTAACCTGTTCTTACTATGCATATAACTATAAAATTGTGAAAAATTCACCTAGGACGCAGCGATAAACACAAACATAAGTACATCAAAAAGTTATATACAAGACTTGGTCGTTGAGGCCACAACTTCTTAAGACACAATTGAACCATGTATATACGTCTACAAAGACATTAAAAGATAGAAGACTAGAGTAGGTCGAGACATACCCCTCCTTACCTTTAATTATGATACAATAGCAAAATGAATTTACTTAGAACTCAAAAAGATATGAATCAAGCAGGACTTCACCAAAAGTATCTAAGTGTCGTAAGCTCCTAGTGAGGCAGTCTACTAGCTTAAGTCTACTAGCATGAGTACCTGTGCCTTCAGCATGAAATGCAGCATCCCCAGCAAGGGATGTTAGTACAAAATGTACTGAATATGTAACGCAATATAGCATATATTGTACGAGGGCTCAAATGAAATCAAGTATCAACGTATGAGTGCATAGATCAGGAGAGAAGACCACCTTTGTTTTTTCTTGTGAGATCTTGTAAGTAACATTGTTTTCTTTACTTTTTTGTATGTTATAATATTTGTAGCACCTGTAATACAAGTGACTAGCTTATTAGTGATAAAAGAGGATGACCCATGGTAGGAATATTCACCCCTGGGATATGATCCTCAAAATTACATGATTTGTGATCAGCCCATGCTAGGATTTAATCCTTGAGCTTCCACCCTTATACACAAATATGGAATAACCCATGCTAGGATTTCTCCCCTGATATACCACCCTTATGTACCAGTTAGGATCGACTCATGCTAGGCTTTCGCCCCTGGGCTGCAACTCGTAATTATATGGATTTCTTCACTTAGATTCTTTAACCTTTGAGATTGTTGTTTATCAGTTCATAACTCTTTTGAGATTTTATTTTACTGATCATAATCACTTTGGAGATATGGAAGTACGGACAAGTAATAGAAGACATGAAAATAATAGTTCAAGGAAATAACAATGACATAAGGAGCTATGTAATATCAACACATTACTTTAAGAGAATAATAACACAATTGACTTCAAACAACAAATAAAAGGATTCACCTGACTTACTTTTGTAATTACAATTTCTATAGCCAGCACATGGGGGTACAATTACACAAGTATAAAATACTGAATATATAATGAAGTAGTTCTATGCACTATGGAAAGGGGGAAATATTGTTAGCTATTTGGAGATAGTACGCTGCCACTATGTTTCTTTACCTAGGATAGAACTTATAAAATTCATGGAAATTAATCGCAGGTATAAGATTTCATGCCATAAGGATATAGAAACGAATAGCCTTACATAACTTATCCCTCTAACTGGTATACTATCACGATTTAGCCTCCCCTTTTGGTTTTAGTCTACAATTTAAGTCATGGTAAACTAAAATTAGCTGCTATCACACTGTGAGCCTCGTAAAATAGTACCAGACATGGACAGATAATGAGCACATAATTCCCTTAACATAATATGTATCACCACACCCTCATTCTCTGTCCATCACATAAATTATACATCCTTTACCCAAGATCAACTAAGATTCGCCAACAGTAATACACATAGAACAATCTGAAATATTCTTTATCATACATCCAAGTATTGAACTCACCACCCCATTGACTTCTTCATAATAGCACATCACTAACTCCTCACTCAAAATAATACATAAAGAAGACAAAAATGGAGCACTCACCTTACCTCAATAACTGCAAATCCTCCTTATATCTTGAATTCTTTTAGAACTATAGCTTCCCTTCACACCTATCAAAAGTAGTAAGAAATGTACTTTAATAACTAAGGAAGTGAGCAGTAGCTGCTGGAAATATTCTGCCTTTGTAGTTATATTATAGCATGAATAACATGTTTTCCTAATCATCTATGGGAGAATTAAGCTAAATCAATGAGTTTTCACTTACCTTTATTTGTAGATGTGAGGGTTTCTTCAAGAACCCTAGAAAACTTTAAGGTTGCTGGTTTAGTCTTGAGAGAAAAGGGAGAGAGAGTTGTAGTTAATTCTTGTTTTTATATGTGAAAATAGGGGAAGAATATCTGCTCATATTAGATACATATGGAGTTTTATTTACCACAAAAATATCCTCTAGAATATTCTTTTTTTTGGGGTCCATTTTAAGAAATTAATTATTCAGAAATCCCGATAATCAGCAAAATGGGGGTCATGCGCTCTTTAGGGATCATTTGATCTTGAAAACTAGTCGGCATGGCCGCGAGGATCAAAAGTCTCCATAAAAAAGGTCTAAATGTGATGTCCACAAGAAATTTTGGCATTTTGGATGCCAGAAATCCCAATCACCAACAATGATGGTGATTTATAAAAGACAATAATAAATAAAATGGGGGTTATACATGCTTTGTGGTTCGCTTGTCCTTAAAACTGGGTTGGCAAGACTTTGGGGGTCAAAAGTGATGCCTAGCCAAGGTCATAACGGAAGTTCATGAGAAATTTTTACACTTTGGACTTCAGAATTATCGATCACCAACAAAGATGGTAAGCTTTAACTTATGATAATTAGAAACAGAGGGGATGCGTATTTCATGTCTCCTTTGACCTTTAAAATTAGCCATCATGGACACGAGGGTCAACCTGCTGCATATTTAAGGCCTTAATGGATGTTCATGAGAAATTTCAGCATTTTGGACTTCAAAAATCAGGATCGTCAACAAAGATGATGATCTATAACACACGATAATTGGCGAAATGTGGACTATGCGCGCTTCGGGCCTCGTTTGACTTTGAAAATCTGTCGGCATGGCCGTGAGGGCCAATGAACTGCCTAGCCAAGGTCTTAATGGATGTCTACAAGAAATTTCTTAATTTTGTATGTCATAAATAGATATCACCTACAATGATGGTGAGCTACAACAAACGATAATCGGCACAATGCGGTCATGAACGCTTCACGACTCGTTTGACCTTCAAAATAGGATGGCATGGACGCTAGGGACAATTGGATACATATCAAAGGTCTTAACAGATGTGCACGAGAAATTTTGACATTTTAGACATCTGAAATCCAGATCACCAACAAAGTTGGTGAAATATAGCACAGGATAATTGACAAATTGTGAGTTGTGCGCTCTAAGGGGCTCGTCTAATCTTGAAAATTTGCCAGCATAGGCATAAGTGGTAATTGTCTATATAGCCAATTCTAAAAAGACGTTCATGAGAAATTTTGGCATTTAACTATTAGAAATCCTATTCCACGAAAAAGATGGTGAGCTTTAGCATACGATAGTAATTAAAAATAGGGTTCGCGCTTATTGGTTATCACTTGACATTGAAAATAGGTTTGCATGGACATGAGGGTCAACTTGCTGCATTCCCAAGGTCTTAGCAAATTTACATGAGAAATTTTGGCATTTTGAATGTCAGAAATCTGGGAAACCACTAATATAGTAAGATATAACACACGATAATAGGAAAATTAGGGGGGGTAATAGGTTCTTTGGGGCTCATTTTATCTTGAAAATGGGCCAGCATGGTCGTGAGGGAAAATTTGTTGCATATACAATGTCTTAGCGTATATCCACGAAAAAATGTTCCATTTTGGATGTCGGGTATTTACATCACCAACAAAGATTGTGAGCTATAGCACATGATATTAAGTAAAATGTGAGTCATGCGTTCTTTAGGGGTCGTTTGACCTTGAAAATTGTCCAGAATGGTGTGAGGGACAACCAGGTGCATAGACAAGGTCTAAATAGACATGCATGAGAAATTTGGCAGATTGGATATGGAAAATCCAGATCACTAACAATGATGGTGAGCTTTAGTACACAATATTGGAAAATAGGGGGTACGCCTGCTTTTGTGATATTTTGACCTTGAAAATGGGTCGATGTTGTGATGAGTGCCAACCAACTAAATATCAATGTCATAAGATACGTCTACGAGAAATATTGTTTTTTCGGACGTTGAAAATATGGATCACCAACAAAGAAAGTGAGCCATAGCACATGCTTATTCGCAAAAATGAGGGTTATGAGCAATTCTATCTCGTTTGACCTTTAAGGATATCCCGAAGAATTTTTGGCATCATCAGAAATTCGGATCATCTACAATGATGATGTATGAAATAAGGGTCATTCGCTCTTCGGGGCTCGTTTGACCTTACAAATTGGGAGGCATGGCCGCGACAGATAACTGGCTTCATGGCTAAGGTCTTAATAGACGTGCACGAGAATTTGTGACATTTTGGATGTTGTAAATTCGTATCCCCAATAAAGATAGTGAGCTATAGAATACGATAATCCGTAAAATGGGGTTCATTCATGGTTCAACGCTTGTTTGACGTTGATAATTTGCGGGCATGGCCGCGAGCCCTAGGCGACTGCATTTCCAAGGAATTAACGGACGCCCACAAGAAATTTTGGAACTTTGGATGTTGGAAATCTTGATCACCAACAAAGATGGTGGACTATATCACACAATAACCAGCAAAATGGGTGTTATACGCGCTTTGAGGCTCGTTTTACCATTAAAATTTGTTGGCATGGTCGTGAGGGATAACCGACTTCATAGCCAATGTTTTTAAATATGTCTACGATAAATTTCAGCATTGTATACATCATAAATATAGATCACCAATAAATATAGTGAGTTGTTGAACATGATATTCGACAAATGGGGGTTGTCCAGGCTTCGGGGATCGTTTTACCTGGAAAAATGGGTCAGCATGGCCGTAGGTCAGACCTGTTGCATACCCAAGGTCTTAACGGATGTGCATGAGAAATTTGGCATTTTTGACTTCAGATATCCAGATCACTAACAATGATGGTGAGCTATATGACACGTTAATTTGAAAAATGGGGGAATTGCGTGCTTCGTGGCTAGTTTTTCTTAAAAATTTGCCAGCATGGCTGCGAGGGCAAACCTTTTTCATAGCCAAGCTCTCAACTGACTAAAACAAGAAATTTGGCATTTTGGACTTTGAAAATCAGGATTATTAAAAAAGATGGTGAGCTATAGAGTACGATAATTGGAAAAATGATAGCTATGCGCGCTTTGGGACTAATTAAATGTTGAAAATATTTTGGCACGACCATGAGGGAAAACCGGCGTCATATACAGAGTCTTAATTTTCGACCATGAGAAATTTCAGAATTTTAGATGTTGGAATGCAGACCACGAACAAAGTTAGTGACCAATAGAATTTGATAATCCAAAAATGGGGGAGATGCGCACTTTGGGACTCGTTTTACCTTGACAATTGGTCGGCATGGCTGCGATGTCTAACCGACATCATAGATAAAGTCTTAACGGATGTACATGAGAAATTTTGTCATTTTGTACGTCTAAAATTTGGATTAACAACAAAGATGGTGAGTTATTGCATACGATAATCAGAAAAATGGGGTCATGCGCTCTTCGAGAATCGTTTGACCTTTAAAATTTGCATGTGTAGCCGTGAGGTCCAACCGAATGCATAACCAAGGTCATATTGGACGTCAACAAGAAATTTTAGCATTTCAGAAGAAGGAAATCTAGATAAAAAAAATAACGATGGTGAACTATAGCACACGATAATCGAAAAAATAAGGGTTATAGGGCTCGTTTGACATTTAAAATAGGGAGGTAAGGTCTTGAGGGAAAAACAACAACATAGTCAATGTCTTAAAAGACGTCTATGAGAAATTTTGAAATTTTGGATGTTAGAAATCAAGATCACCAATAAAGATGGTTATCTATAGGATACGATAATTTGAAAAATTGGGGGTGCACGCATTTCAAAGCTTATTTGACCTTTAAAATTGGCCTGCATGGTCGTGAGGGCCGGCCGACTATATAATCAATGCTTAGCAGACATCCACAGGAAATTTCATCATTTTTGATGTTAGAAATCCTAATCCCCAAAAAAGATGGTTAGCTATAGCACACGATAATCAGAAATTTCAGGGGAATGCGCACTTTAATGCTCGTTTGATCTTGAAAATTGGTCATGATGGCCGTGAAGGACAGGCGGCTAGCTGCATTATCAAGGTCTTAACGAACGTCCTTGAGAAAATTTAGCATTTTGAATGTCAAAAATCCAGATCACCACTAATATGATTAGCTATAGCACAAATAATTGGAAAAATGGGGGAGAAGTATGCGCATTTTGAGTCTCATTTGACCTCGAAAATTGATCGGCAGGGTGCTGAGGGCCAACAAGTTGCATAGATAATGTCTTAAAGGATGTCCATGAGAAATTTTTGTGTTTTGGATGTCGTAAATCCATATTACCAACAAAGATGGCGACGTATAGAACATGATAATAAGAAAAATAAGGATCATGCGCTCTTCGGGGCTCGTTTGACATTTAAAATTAGCCGGCATGGTCTTGAGGTCCAACCGGTAGCATAGCCAAGATCTTGACGGATGTGAGATAGAAACTATGGCATTTTGGAGGTCAGCAATCTAGATCAATAATGAAGATGGTGAGCTATAGCACACGATAATTGGCAAAATGGGGGAATGCGCGCTTCGAGAGTCATTTGACTTTGAAAATATGTCGGCATGGCCGCGATGTCAAACTTTCTTCATAACCAAGGTCTTAACGTTCGTCCACAAGAAATTTTGGTATTTTCTATGTTGAAAATATGAATCACCAACAATAATGGGGAGATATAGCACATGATAATAAAGAAAATGAGGGTTATGCACACTACTAGGCTCGTTTGACCAAAAATTGGTCGGCGTAACCGTGAAGGACGGATGAATGCATAGCCATGGTATTAACGGATGTCCTTGAGATTTTTGATATTTTGGTTGTCAGAAATACGGATCACCAACAATTAGTGAGAGCTGTAGCACACAATAATCTACAAAATGTGAGGTATGCGCGCTTCGTGGCTCGTTTGAACTTAGAAATTAGCTAGCTTGGTTGCCATTACCAATTGGTTTTATAGTAAATCTATTTATGGAAGTCCAAGAGAAATTTTGCCATTTTTAATGTCAGAAATCCTAATCCCAACCAAAGATGGTGAGATATACTGCACGATAATCGGCAATATGGTGTATGTGCTCTTCGATCCTCGTTTGACTTTGAAAATCAACTGACATGGCTGTGAGGGACAATAGGCTACATTTCCACCTCAATAAGGAACGTCTATTAGAAATTTTAGCAATTTCAATTTCATAATCCAGATCACCACTAAGAAGGTGAACTATAGCACACGATAATCATCAAAACCGGAGGATTTGCGCGCTTCATGACTCGTTTGAACTTGATAATTGTCCCACATGTTCGTGACGGCCAACCGTCTGCATATAGAATGTTTTAACGGATGTCCACGAGAAATTTTTACATTTTGGACGTCGGGTATCAAGACCAGCAACAAAGATAGTGAGTTATAGCATACGATAATCGGAAAAATGAGGGTCATGCACGTTTTGAGTCTCATTTAACCTTGAATCCTGGTCGGCATCATCGCAGGTGCCAACCTGATTCATAGCGAAGTCCTTAACGGACGTGCACGAGAAAACTTGGCATTTTGGAGGTTGAAAATTTGGATTCCAACAATGATGGTGAGATACAACACACAAAAATTTGCAAAATCGGGGGTAGACATGCTTCGATGATCATTTGAGATTTAAAATAGGTCGGCACAACCATGAGGGACAACCGTATGGATAACTAAGATCTTAATCGATGTTAACGAGAAATTTTGGTATTTTGGACGTCGGAAATCTAGATCACCAACAAAGATGGTGAGCTATAACACTTGATAATCTAAAAAATGAGGGATTTTCACACTTTGAGGCTCGTTTGACATTTAAAATTGTCCCAAATAACCGCGAGGGAAAGCAGGAGGCATAACCAAGATCTTAACAAACGTCCATGAGAAATTTCAGCATTTTGGAATTTTAAATTTTGATCCCCAACAAAGATGGTGAGCTTTTGCATGAGATAATTTGCAAAATGGGGGGTATGCGCGCTTTTGTGATTGTTTGACCTTGAAGAATGGAAAGACTAGCTGCGAGGTCCAACTAGGTACATATCAAAGGACTTAATGGTCATCCACGAGAAATTTCTATGTGTTTGATATTAGAAATCCGAATAACAAAGAATGATAGTGAGCTACAACATACTATATTAAGCAAAATGGGTATGGGGGGTATGCGCGCTTCGTGGCTCATTTGTCTTTCAATGAGTCAGCATGGCAGCAAGGGCAAACTGCCTTCATAGCCAAGGTCTTACGGACATCCAAGAGAAATTAATGTTTTTTGGATGTCAAAAAATCAGCTCACCAACAAACATGTAAATCTATAGAAAACGATAATTAGTAATATGGGTATTTTGCATGCTATGAGACTCGTTTGACCTTTAAATTGTACTGACATGGTTTTGAGGCCCAACAGGATGAATTACCATTTCTAACAGATGTCCACGAGAAATTATGGAATTTTGGATGTCAGAAATCTAGATCACTCACAAAGATGGTGGGATAGCGCACGATAATCCCTTTAATGGGGGTTATGTGCGCTTTGGGGCTCGTTTAACCTTAAAAGTGTAGTGACATGTTCGCGTGGACCAATTGTCTGCATATACTAGGTGTTAAATGACATCCACGCTTAAGTTATGCATTTTGTATGTCGGGAGTCAGGATTACCAACAAAGATGGTAAGCTATAGCACACGATAATAGGCAAAATAGGGGGCATACGTGCTTCAAGGCTCGTTTGAACTTGAAAATTGGTTGGCATGGCTGTGAGCGCCAAATGGCTTCATATCCACAGTCTTAAGGAACGTCCACGAGAAATTTTGACATTTTGTATGTTAGAAATTCGCTGAGCTATAGCACAAGATAATCGGCAAAATTGATGGTATGCGCGCTTCAGGGCACATTTGACCATGTAATTGGGTCGGCATGGTTGTGAGGGAGAACCTGCAGCATAGCAAAGGTCTTAACTAACTTCCACGAGAAATTTCTGAATTTACAACATCGGAAATCTGGATCACCAACGAAGATGGTGAGCTACAGCAAATGATAATAGCAAAAATAGGGGGTATGCGACTTCGGTGCTCATTTGACCATGAAAACTGGATGACATGCCCTAGAGGTTCAATCGACAGCAGAGCCAAGGTCTTAACGGACATCCATGAGAAATTGTTACATTTTTGGAGGTCAGAAATTTTGATCACCAACAAAGATAATGGTCTATAGCACACAATAATAAATAAAATAAGGGGTATGCACGCTTTTAGGCTCGTTTGACCTAGAAAAATGGTTTGGCATGTCCACGAGGGTCAATCAATTTCATATCCAAGGTCTTAACATATGTTTTATAAATTTCAGAACTTTGGAACTCGAAAATCCGATTCATTAAAAATGATGGTGAGTTATAGCACACGATAATCGCCATAATGGGGGTTATGCACTCTTCGAGTCTCGTTTGAACTTGAAAATTGGCTCGCAAGGCCGCGAGGGCCAACTGACTGAATATCTAAGGTCTTAACAAATGTCCACAATAAAATATCGGCATTTTCAATGTCGAAACTCCGGATCACAAACAAAGATGGTGACCTATAGCATATGATAATTTCCATAATGGGGGTTATTTGCGCTTCAAGCCTAGTTTTTACCATTAAAATTGGTAGTCATGGCTGCGAGTGCTAACCATCTAGACATCCAATCTCAAAAGACGTCCAGAAATTTTTTTTCCAATATGGACATGAAAAATTAGAATAAGCAACAAAGATGGTAAGCTATAGCACACGATAAACGGTAAAATGGGGGTATGTGCGCTTCGGGACTCCCTTGACCTTGAAATTTTTTTGACATGGCTGTGAGTTATAGCTCACGATAATCAGCAAAATAGAGGGTATGCGCACTTTGGGGTCCTTTTACCTTGAAAATAGGCTGGCATGTCCATGAGGGATAATTGGCTGCATAGCAAATGTATTAATGAAGCTCGAAGGGAAATTTTGGAATTTTGGATGGTGGAAATCAAGATCACCAACAAAGATGGTTAGTTGTAGCACAAGATAATTGGTAAAATAGTAGTATGCGTGCTTCGGTGCTCGATTGACCATTAAAATGGGCAATCATGGCCATGAGGGCCAAAAGACTTCATATCCAAGTTCTTAATGGACGTCTATGATAAATTTTGGAATTTTAAAGGTTGGAAATCTTGATAACAATCTAAGATGGTGAACCATAACACACGATAATAGGAAAATGGGGAGTATGCACACTTCGGGCCTTGTTTGACCTTAATAATTGGTCGGCTTGGATGCGAGTGACAACTTGATTCATAGACAATGTCATAAGGGATGTTAATGATAAATTTATGTATTTTGGCCGTTCAAAATTTGGATCACCAAAAAAATGGTGAACTAAAGCACACGAGAATCAAAAAAATGGGGGTATGCACATTTCAGGGCTCGGTTGACCTTGAAAATGGGTCGGCTTAGCCGTGAGGGCCAATCGACTTAATAGGAAAAGTTTTAACGGATTTCTATGAGAAATATTGGCATTTTCAACATCGTAAATATCGATCACCAACAAATATGGTGAACTATAGCACAAGATAATTAGCAAAATGTATATGCTCTTTCGGAATCGTTAGACCTTTAAAATAGATAGGAATCTTTCAAGGGTCAACCGACTAGATAGACAAGATTTTAATGCACGTCCAAGAAATATTTCGGCATTTTGAACCTCGGATTTCTAGATCACCAACAAAAATGCTGAGCTATAGCATAAGTTAAATTATAAAATGGGGTTATGCGCGTTTCAAGACTGTATGACCTTGAAAGTTTGCCATTGATTACTTATGTTATCTCCGAAAAGCTAATGTAGTCGCTGATGATTTATGATGTAAAATAATGGAAAGAACATATGAGAAGTCAATGGAAATACAAAGTATGACTAACGATCGGTGCCACCTAGTCAACTCTTGGGCATTCGCCTTTTTGAATCTCAAGACAAAGGGGTATTGTGCAAAATGCGGCAGAATCCTTATTAGTAGTGGAAATGTATAAGAAGCACTACACTAATCCAATTCTTTTACAACATAAATAGAATGTACTACATGGTATGACAAAGGCATCTGAGCTTGAGAAACACGGACTACTTCAATGTCAAAATAGATTGTGTGTACCTAATATAGATGAACTAAGAAAGTGGATCATGATGGAAGCAAAAAGTCAAGAAAATATGTTCATCCGGGGAACACTAAAATGTATCATGACTTCAAAGAAATGTATTGGTGGGGGGACTTGAAGAGGAACATTGCAGAATTCCTGGCTCTGTGTCCAAATTGTAAAGAGGTAAAAGTAGAACACCAAAAGCCCGGATGTTGGATAAAACATATAGAACTTAAATTTTTTAAATAGGACATGATCAACATGGTCACTGGTTTGTCTCCCTCATTCTGGATGTTTGACTCCACATGGGGAATAGTTGACAGACTTTCCAAAGCAGCTCACTTCTTACCAGTGAAGACTACTAATACAATTGAAGAGTAAGTGGGGTTGTACATTAAAGAGATAGTTCGACTACATGGAAAGTCTATCTATATAATCTCTTATAGAGAAGCTTAATTCACTGCAAATTTTTGGAAATCATTTTAAAAGAGTTTGGGAACACAAGTGAATTTAAGTAAGGACTTTCATCCTCAAACGGATGGTTAGGCACAACGTACAATTCAAACACTTGAGGATATGCTGCGAGCTTGTATATTACGTTTCAAAGGTAGCTGCGTTGATCACGTACAACTTATTGGATTGGCTAATAACAATACCTACCATTCGAGCATTAAAATGGCATATTATGAAGATTTCTATGGTCAAAAGTGTAGATAACAAATTGGTTGGTTTGAAACAGGTGAAACAACTTTATTTGGCCCAGATCTTGTTCATCAAGCTATGGAAAAAGTCAAAGTCATACAGCAGCAGCTAGAAACAGATCAAAGTCGACATAAATCAAATGAAGATATTTGAAGGAGAGGACTAGAATTTTTTACATGGGATAGGGTACTCTTGAAGGTGTCTCCGATGAGAGGGGTAATGAGGGTATGTAAAAAGGGAAAGATTATCCAAAAATTCAGCCAAGTATCCTATGAGTTAGATCTACCACAAGAGCGTTCATCAGTTCATTCGGTGTTTCATGTATTAATGGTACAAAAATGCGTAGGTGACCCATCTCGTATTACTCCTGCTGAAGATGTACAGGTTACGAGAAAACTAACTTATAAAGAAGTACCCATTGCTATTCTTGTTAGACAAGTTAGGAAATTAAAAACTAAAGAAGTAACTTCTGTAAAAGTACTATGGAGAACCAAAAAGTAAAAGAATTTATACAGGAAGTGGAAGAAGCAATTAAATTGAAGTATCCTCACCTCTTCTAGACTGGTAGGAAATATCAAAATGTTCGTGGAGCCATTCCTAAGTAAGTATAAGTTTATATGTTCAATGTGATTAATAGTAGTGGCATGAATGTGTATTGATGATTTATTACAAACTATGTTAGTCTTCAACTTGTTTTGACTTAACAACATTGTTAACATTTAAGGACGAATGTTTTAAGGGGGGAAGGATGTGACAACCTTTATTATGTATATGCTAGTTCTATTAATTTGATACTTGATATAGACTTATAGTGTAGGTCAGGGATCATATTTCGTATATGGTTAGTGTTTGTTTAAACTATCTCGGAAGGTGATGTAACGCCTTGCATTTTTAAGCATCTGTATTGAAAGTTAACTTTGACCTAATGTATTTAAGTAGATATAGTAAGGTGGTAATTGAGATTAAAGTTAAAAGTTGTGCTAAGTTGAAGAACAAGGGATTAACATTTAGAAATTGAAATAAAATAATTGAGCAGCTTGATTTGCTTATTTTAAGCTAGCAACTGCATCACCTACTTAAGCTAAAATATAGTTAAAGGGTCAAGTTTGATGGACCAAATTTAAGCTTATATTAATGCGTTGTCACTTGAAGCCCAAACCTTTTAAATGAAATTATATTTGAAAGAAATCCCAGAAGCCAAATCTTCCAAGGCCCAATATGGATAAATCACTAATGAAACCAATTAGGTGTATCACCTTGTTTTACCTTTTGAGCTTCTTGATGTGCACAAGCAGGTGCATCACGTACTTGACCAATTAGTGGCTGAAAATCGACCCCAAAAATAGGAGGTTCTAGAGGATATTTTGGTTCTTAATAAAGCTCTATGTAAATCCAATATGAGTAGATATTCTTCACCTATTTTAACACTTAAAAATATAAATTAAAATACCTTTTGTTTTTTCTTTGGTTCAAGTGTGAAGGGAAACTGACGTTCTACTCGACTTTTGTCTTCCTTATTGATGAGTTTAAGAGAGGAATTAGTGGTGTGCTTTTTTGAAGAATTCAAGGGAGTGCTGAGTTAAATGCTTGGTTGTATAATATAGAATATTTGGGGTTGTTCAATGTATATTACTGTTGGCACAACTTAGTTGATCTTTGGAAAAGGATGTATAATGTATGTGATGGACAAAGAATGAGGGTCTGGTGATACACATTATGGTAAGGGTTGTATAGGCTCATTATCAGTCAAAGTTAGATACTATTTTACAAGGCTCACAGTGTGATATCTTCTAAATTTAGTTTACCATGACTTAAATTGTATATTAAAACCCAAAAGAGGATAAGGTATGTGAGGCTATTCGATTCTATATCCTTTTGGCATGAAATCTAATACCTACAATTAATATCAATGAAGTGAATCTCATAAGTTCTATCATTGAAAAGAAAACATAGTTTCAGCATACTTTCAACAAATAGTTAACAATATTTCCCCTCTCCGAAGTGCGTAGAACTACTTCATTATATGTTCACTATTGTATACTTGTGTAATTATCCGCCCATGTACTGGTATAGAAATGGTAATTGCTAAAGCAAGTCTATGAATCCTCCTCTTTGTTGTTTGAAGTCAATTGTGTCATTTATCTCTTAAAGTGATGATATGATGTTACATAGCTCGTTATGTCATTGTTATTTCCTTGAAATATTATTTTCATGTCTTCGAATACTGATACGTACTTCCATATCTCCAAAATTATTATGACCACAAAAATAACATCTCAAAATAGTTATGTACTGATAAACAACAATCTAAAAGATTAAAGAATCTAAGTGAAGTAATCGATATATTTACATGTGGAAGCCTAGGGAAGAATGCCTAGCATTGGTCGATCACAACTTGTACTTAAGGGTTGAAGCTCAGGGGCGAAAGTCTAGAATGGGTCAATCCCTATTGGTATAGAACGGTGGCAGCTCAGGGGCTACATCTAGAATGGGCCTATAAAAAAATTGTGTAATTATGAGAATCACATCCCAATGGTTAATACACGTAGCATAGGTCATTATCTTCTACCTCTGATAAGTTTGTCACTTGTATCACATGCCCAACAAAGATTATAACATACATAAAAGTAAATAAAAGAATTAAAGTTACTTTAACCCACAAGAGTAAGCAAAATTGGTCTTCTCTCCTAATCTATGCAGTCATATGTTACTACTTAATTTCATCTAAGCTCTCATATTAAATACGCTATTGCCTTACATATTAAGAATAGATTTTTGTACTGACGTCCCTCACGGACGACGCTACATTCCATTATGCTAACGCATGTACTCCAGCTAGTAGACCTCCTCAGTAGGAGCACACAAAACTCTACTACATTTGGGTGAGGTCCAAGTTGATTTAGAGCTTTATTGAGTCCTTCGTAAAGTCATTTTCATATTGTATCCTAGTTAAGGGTAAGCCGGGGTTTGTACCGACCTACGCTAGTCTTCTATCTTTTAGAGGATTTGTAGACATATGTACATGGTTCAATTGTTTCTTAAAGAGTTGTGTCCTGAATGGCCATGTCTTGTATATAAATTTTTGAACTACTTATGTTGTTTTGTAATGCTGCATCCTAGGTGAACCTGTCACAATTGTTATAGTTATATGCACAGTAAGAACAGGTTGAAAGTTGGTTCTCTCAGGCCTTTAAAGCATCGGGGGCCTATCCATATGAATGGGTTTTGAGGCATTACACTAGATATTGTACAACTAAACTTTGAAGTTATTATCATGTGATACCCAAGGTCTTTCCAAGTCCATTATTTGAAGTCTTTAATGATTGATATGCCATCTAATTGACTTATGAACAATCATGTCTTTAGCTAACGTATTATTAATATAATGTTCTGTATCTACGGTAGTTTTGAGGGTTGCTTAGGTATGCTTTAAGAGGGTGTATGGGCGGTGTCTTCTCGTTCTATCTTTTTTAATATTAGAGTAACATTACGTGGGGAGTTATTGAAACAAATAAGAGAATGATGTTATCTTAGGATAACTTTTGGTGAGAAAAATTCAAGTTAAACCTCTAAGAGGTCAACGACGCCTTGTCGTAAAACGAGAATGCACCCTAACATCTAGGGTTTGGTTTTGGGTCGTGAAAAACTTTGTATTACAACATAAGGTTATGAAGTAGTTTTAAGAATCAAAAAGTCTCAAAAAGCCACGTCTAGTAAAGTCTTGACCATCGGTGTGATTCGCGACACATCTATGGACGAGAGCCTATAGTACGATAGAGTTTCCCTTCTTTTCTACTCCCATGTCGTGCTTTTAAGTAAAATTTATAAGTGCTCTTTCCTTAATCGTTCGAAGTGGGGAAGTATGGTAAGTAGTTGTGTTGTATATTGTTGTCTCATCTATTCTATTAAATTCTTGTTTGAGAGATCCAATGTCATAGTAGCATGTTGCATGTTGCATTATGTTTAGGAGTCTAATAGAAATTGAAGTTAATTGACTTCTTTTTTAAATAGGTTCATATTATTTTGTAAATTATAGAACAAACTAATATTTTAAAGAGATGTTTTCATACTCTACTCTTGCACTTATGTGAAACATGTATGCATAAGTTTTTTGAGATTTTTTTGTTGTCTTGAGAAGAACGATACATTGGTACCTCTTTGATGCATTTTGAGCTGATAATAAGGTTGAGAAGGAAGTTTATAACTATATGTTATGAACATGTAGCTCTTATATGATTATGTGTCATAAATGTGGTGCAAAGTGTAATGATATGTAATGTGCTGATTATGCTGCTAGCATTGAGTTTATTTCCTACCCTTAAAAAGATTTTTGTGTCATTCGGGGACTAATGTTCCTAAAGAGGTATAATGTAACATTCCATAAAACGTATTTTTCTATTGAAGAGCCTAGTAGATTTTACGAATAGGTATTGGGGTACATAGACATCCCAATGCCCATTATTGAGTGATGTTGGGAATATTGGAGAATATTGACTTAAAGATGTTAGCAAATTTCTATGCATTAACAAGTAACTAAAAATATACTTTGATGTTTAGCCAATTTCTATGTATTCAGATATACTTTGATGCTCAAATGCTCCAATACAACCTTGTTTAGTAATTGTACCTACAATGAAGACACTAGGCTAAAATTCATAATCAATCAGTCAACACATTAAGTACGAGGTATCCAAGTGTGAAACGTAGGTACCATAGCACATAACCATTTATAATGATAATGTAGATTAAGTAGTGCCCAAGGATATAGTGGGGATTATTGGACAAGGAATGAACTTTCAAGAGTGCAAGGTTTAGGAAAGTACACGACAACACATTTTCAAGCACACGTGCTACCAACGGCCAAGACACAACCCCAACCGAATTTGTTAGGGTGGTTAGGGGGCAGGCGTGTAGGATTACTAGGGCCAAGCTCCTTAACTGATTCTAGGTGCCAAATAACTTCCCTTACTTACAAGATAACCTATGACAAACAAAAATTAAGTAACTAAGATGCCCAAAATCTTAAGACCTAACCTTGTGACCTAAACGAATAACTATCTAAAGAAACATCCTAATACCTAATGTAGGATGGTCCAAATAACATCTTATGGTACTTTAATACTTACCCTAGGTCATTTTATTAATTAACTTATCAACTCAATTAATTAATTTAAATTGAAAAAACCAAAACCACCAAGCAATTTCAAGATTTCGGTTAAGCCAAGTAAGAGACATCCTAGTACATAACCTCGGATGGTCCAAAGGGTTGGTTATGGTCCTAACGACTTAGGGGTACTTTAGTAATTACCCTAAGTTACTTAATTAATTAGTTATTTTAAATGTACAAAAGCAAAAATACCAAGCAATTTCCATATTTCGGTTAAGACAAGTAAGAGACAACCTAGTACCTAACCTAGGATAGTACAAAGGGTTTGTTATGGTCCTAACGACTCGTATGTACTTTAGTTATTAACCTAGGTCACTTAATTAATTGAATTGACAACATAATTAATTAACAATCGTAATCAAACATGTATTAGGCTACGTCACATGTTCCCCTATTTGTAGTTGAATTAGAAGGGGAATTTTAGCTAATTTATGTTTGAGGTCTTTAGGGTAACCTATGGGACGTCTATTTATAGATATTAATTCAGTTTTAGATTAGAATTAAACTCCAAAACCAGAAACACAAGATATTCTCTTAATCTCTCAAGAACACTATCTTTTCCAAACTCCATTGAAAAACTAGAAAAGCTTAAAGAAGAAGACATAGGTTTTGAAGTTTCCAACCAAGATTTCAATAAAGAATAATATGCATATGAACTAAAGTATGTTGTGTCTTGTTTTTGTAGACTACTGTCCCTTACTTGATACTTGTATATGATGAATATGAATACCTTGACTTAGTAGACTTATGCACCTTTTCTTGTATGTTTATAGATGAATGTTCGATGAAAGTCTACGATCGGTAGACCTAAGATGGTGCCCTTCTAAGCATTACTAATACGAGGAATCTTCTACAGAATGATGGTTAAGAATGAGCTATCCTTAGAGACTATCGAATGGAAGCCCTAGTGGACCTATCTTTGGTAGGTACATTATGACTAGGTAATGACTAATAGATGGTACCTTCTCATATGTCCATTAGATTGAACATAATCTATGAGAACAAAGGCTATCACCGACTGAATATGTTACGGTTTGCAGTTTTACATATGAATGAGACTAGAGTGCAATGTAGCTCTACTTGATAATTAGACTAAAGTACATCAAAGACCATCATATTCCTTAACCATATGCCTACATGGGATGTGTCCTCGTTCTACCTTTGGTAAGTAGAACACCGTAATCGGGGTAGGTTGAAACTCAGGATTCCATGCCTAGCTAGTATGGTCTATGTCGTTTATTGCCTATTCTCATCATGTGGGGTACATACTAGTGTTGAATAAGTTCTAGGAAATTTAGGTAGTGGAATGGGATTTTATCTAAACATTGAACGACTAGAAAATGAAGATATATGTATGTGAGACCCTAGGTCTTTCGAAGTCCATTATGTGAAGTCTTTAGTGAATGATATGTTATCTAATTGACTTAATGAATGATGATGTCTTTAGAAAATGTATTATTAATAGAATGTTCTCTATCTAGGGTAGCTTTTAGGGTTGCTTAGGTAAGCTTGAAGAGGGTGCATGGGGGGTCTGTTCTTCTTCTACCTATATGAATCTTAGAGTAACCTTAGGTGGGGAGTTAATGAAATGAATAAGAGAATGATTCTATCTTAGGATAACCTTTGGTGAGAAGAATGCATGTTAAAACTGGTTACGGTAAGGTTAAACTCAGCTCACGATAATTTCCTTCAATATTGATAAAATGCTTATATGATATCTTTTATGTTTGTAAGGTGATAAATGTTGTTCTTACACTTATACTATGAAGTCTTAATAAAAAAGTGCATGTTTTACACTATTTATCTGTTTTTGATGATTTTACGCATACATCATACTTAGTTCAAGTGTTTGTACTAATTCCAAAGATTGTTTTTATCTTTAAAGGTGTACGTGGCTTTTGAAAGGAGTCTCGAAGTGGAAGCTTGGATTAGTGTTCCTTAAAGCAAAGACTTTGATATGTCCTCACTTGATCCGAGGACATCTTGATGTTTAGTTTTCCTATTGAAGTATTGTAATAGACTTAGCTATTTTCTATATTCGAATGTCTAAGATGGCGACATTGAGACTTAGCCTTTCATTATGTTTTTCTATAAAAGATATATTTTGAAGTATTATTATTTCGTATGAATAATTCTGCACTACTCTTCATACATGTATGCAATCAATGGTACGAAAGGCCTTGACTTAGAACTCTGAGAGTTCGACGACGCCGTTTCGCAATCCGAGAATGCACCTAACATCTAGGGTGTGGTTTCAGATTGTGACAAAAATGACCCTTTTAAATGTATGTTTTTGCATGGTTGGCATACTTAGTGCATTCTTGCAGTAACTTCATTCTTGTATAATTTTTACACATAGTTTAGGTTATGGATGCTTAAAGGAGGTCTATAAAATGCACTAACTTCATTCTTCTCTACTTTTTACACATAGTTTAGGTTATGGATGCTTAAAGGAGGTCTCTAATGAGAAGATCTTGATATGTGATTCTCACACTCAATGAAAGGGATCCTTAAGTTCAAGGATTTCATGTATCATGTTTCAATGAAGCCTTTTATTAGTTTAGTTAATGAATTTATGTTAAAGGGTCGTGTCCCTATTCTATTCTATGATGTTTAATTTAAGATTAAAAAAGAGACTTAAGTCTAAATATGTATTATGACTTATATTTATTTATATATGAACGTATGTATCTAGCATATGATGTGCTATGAAGAATTTTAAACCTTCTGGTAAATTTACTATGACTATGCGATGAGTGATAACTATGGGCTTGGATAAGACTTCCGAGAGGTAAGGTATGCCATGTTACTTCTACGGGGTGCTGCCCGGTCGTGATAGGAATAATAGTCTATAGATTTATTTTAATTTAGAGTATTGTAATAGATTAAGTATTTTTATATTCATATTGTATGGGTCGTGTCCCATGTATTCTTGAGTCTAAGATTGGTATATGTTGAGAAATACTATTTTCAATGATTTTAATATGAATGATATTTTATGATATTTAGTGTGAAAATTTTAATTCTGCACTGCTTCTCATACATGTATGCAATGAATGATGTCAAAGGGCTTATACAAGTTCTCCGATCCGAGAGGTCAAGTACGCCGAATCGCGCTCTGAGAGTGCCATATCTTCCAGTGTGTTCTCTCAGGATGTAACAAGCTTGGTATCATTGCATAGGTTATGAAAGTGGTCTTAGGAGTCAAAAAGTCTAATAAATACACGTCCAATAGAGTTTTGATCAGTGGTGTGAGTCATGACACATCTATTAGTTAGAGCCTATAGGACGATAGACTTTCTTTTCTTTCTCTAATCTTGTGTCGTGCTATAGAGTAAAAGTTATGAGCTCCTTTCTTAATGATTTTCTTGATGTTTATAGGATGTAACTACATGAAGGATTTCTTCTAGAAGAATTAAAGAAGGGAGGGTGAATCAGGAAATTCCTCCACGAGGTGTAAGGGTGGTATCTTCTTGCATTACTTAAGTAAGTCTTTTGAAAACCTTTTGGAAGAGAATATTATATATGTATACTATTATGTGCAGTGAGAATGATGTTATCTTAGGTAGTCTTAAGGATCTCTTAGGTGTGCATGAATGGATTGTATGGGTGGTCTCTTCATAGCTAACCCAAGTGAACCTTAGAATCACCTTTGGTAGAGGATCTCATGTTTATGTGTTTCAGATGTATTTTGATGTTGTGTCATGAATGATGAATTCCTTGTAAAGTTACATTGAAGTTACTTTAATTTCACTGTAACCTCAATGTTAAGTGCATCTAAATTGAGTATAAATTATAATGTCCTCTAATTGTGTTGTTTGGTGTTTTAATGTGGTTCCTATACTTTGAATGTGATGTTTTAATCAGAAAGAGCATGTTTATCATAAATGTTTGTTGTCATGATTTTATGCATTAAGTTATACTTAGTACATGTTTTTCTACTAATTCCATATATTGTATTATATCTAATGTGTAGTTGAAAGCTGAGAAGCGTCTTGAAGGAAAGCTTGGAATATAGTTATCGTTCAAACAAAGTGAAGTATGTCCTCACTTGACTCAAGGGAATCATCATCTTTAGATTTCTTTTAATTCAAAGTATTGTAATAGAGTAAGTATTTCCATATTAGTATTGTATGGGTAGTGTCCCAAGTATTCTTTAGTCTTAGATTTGCATATGTTGAGACTTACTGTTTTCTATGATTTTAATAAAAAAGATCGTTTAATATATTTCGTTCTAAAAGCTGTAATTCCACACTACTTTTCATACATGTATGCGATGAATAATGTAAAAGGGTTTGCACAAGACCTTCGATAGGCCATGTAAGCCGAGTCGCGCTTCCAAAGTGCCATATATTCTAGGGTGTACTCTTGGAATGTGATGAAACCTAACTTAAGATAGTCATTCACATGCTTATTACATTAGCAATACAACCAAGATCATAACTAGAGTAGAAAACTAGGCATGCTTCACATTTGGTGATCATCACCACCACCTTCATACTACAGTAGCCTTCAAAGTCATGATCACATCACATATATGTTGACAATAAAGTAAACACCACCATCATAAGTAGACCATACCACACAATGTCTTACAAGGACAATCATCTAGCATTTCTTTAAGAATGTATAGGAATAGACAAATCTTACAAAATTCTCCTTTGATTTGATCATCAATGATCAATACATATATTTCATTAAAACAACAATATATGTATGTAAATAAAGAGATCATAATCTAAAAAAATCGAACTTCAATTTCCACAGAATCGAGATCATATCAAGTGCTCAACATTATAAATTAGTAGAAGATGGAAGAACATAGGTGAATCCTTACCAAATTTTCACATCTTGATCCATATTGATCAATTACACATAATCCACCATTAGTTTACCTGCTAAAATTATAATTCAGTCAATATAAAGTCAAGATCACAATGCCCATAAGATAGGCTAATTTCAGAATTGGAGGGGACATGGGTTAATCATGATATTGGGTTGAAATTTACTTTGAAATCAGTACATTAACAACAAATCATCCTTAACATGTTTTTCAAATAAATTTCGGAAAGAAACCATGGCTAGATTGAAAACTAGGAAGTTTGATCAAGAACATTCATTGAAAAGCATTGGAAAAAGCTCTTTAGATGGAAGATTATATAAATATGAAGGATAAACCATACATAATAGTAGGAGATAACAATAAAATCATGATGAATTATCCATTTGAATCCAATCTACAAGTTGTTCTTGAGCTTTATCTCCAATGGAGGTTTCTAGAGAGGATACTTTTTGAGAGGGAATGTCTAATTTTCAAGAGTTACTTGGGTGAGGGGTTTTCATTTTAATAAATAAATTAATATAATAAAAAACAGTTGAGATAGGACTGGACTAGAGTTGCCTTTCCTTGTTATAGTTTCTTATAGGTGAGATATTTCCTTTCTTAAAGTTGACTAAAGGGGAGACATTTCTTTAATTAAGCGTGTTAAGTTAATAACGAGGCCCAAGGAGGGTGAATATGACTAGGATTACTCCAAGGTGATGCATTGTGTGAAGGATAGTATGGATGAATTTCATGCATTACACAAGTGTGTCTTGAGGTCCCTTAGAAGAATGGTGCCCTTATAGCATTAAGAAGAATTATATTTGACCATTCAAGTAGACCATGATTAAGATAACTAAAAAAGGGATACTCTAGGGTAGTATTATCGGATTCTATTCTTGCATTGTACTTGTATGCTTGTGGTTACATGAGAATGGATTCATTAATGTGGATGACCAAGGGTCAATTATTTTGATATGATTAGGTCTTATCTCTTATGCTCATTTACTATGCCGTAGGTTTACTCTTATTATATGATGCTTATATTAAAGATTATTCTTGTTATATTTTGTTGTTTCTTATGCTTTTGTCTTATCTTTACTAACAATTTGAGATGCTCTTATGATGTTATGTTAGCTTCAATACTTAGTGCTCTTTTGTACTAACACATATTCCTTACATTCGAACCAAATGTAGGATTTGAGTTTTACGTTGTTAGTACAGGTTAGAGTTTCTAGGTGTTAGAAGATTGAAGATTTTGGTGACTACTCTTAGCTTTGAGGACAATATACATTAACCTTTAAGTCATTTACTTTTTTGTTCAAAAGTTTGTATGGGGTGCGTCCGAAGGTTTCATGTTCATGTAAATTTAAATAGTTTGAGACAAAATAGTGAGAAAAGACTTCCGTTATTTTTATTTATGAAAATTACTTCAATTTTATATATAGTACACTTCTAGATCATTCCATATTTTCTATAGTCTTATGTTATGATATTCTAAGGGCTTGTATAAAAATCCATTTGGTTAAAAGTATACCATGTTGCGACTAGGGATGTTCTTGGATCGTGAAAAAACTTAGTATCAAATCAAAAGGTTTTAGAAAACAAATAGTGTGTCTCAAACAACATCTAAGTAGAGTTATTTTCAAAGGTGTGAGTTGCACTACAGTTCATGAATGAGAGGTTATGGGATGCGTAGGATCAATCACTTCTTCATTCTGTTAGTGTCACGCCCCGAGCCTACACCTTGGGGGGATACTATAGGGTATTATTATTGGATTCTATTCTTGCATTGTACTTGTATGCTTGTGGTTACATGAGAATGGATCCATTAATGTGGATGATCAAGGGTAAATTATTTTGATATGATTAGGTCTTATCTCTTATGCTCATTTACTATGTCGTAGGTTAACTCTTATTATATGATGCTTATATTAAAGATTATTCTTGTTATATATCGTTGTTTCTTATGCCTTTGTCTTGTCTTTTCTAACAATTTGAGATGCTCTTATGATGTTATTTTAGCTTCCATACTTAGTGCTCTTTTGTACTAACGCATATTCCTTATATTCGAACCTAATGTAGGATTTGAGTTTTAAGTTGTTTGTATAGGTTAGAGTTTCTAGTAGTGACAAGATAAAAGATTTTGGTAACTACTCGTAGCTTCAAGGACAATATCCATTTACCTTTAAGTCATTTACTTTTTTGTTCAAAAGTTTGTATGGGGTGCGTCACAAGGTTTAATGTTCATGTAAATTTAAATGGTTTGAGACAAAACAGTGAGAAAAGACTTCAATATTTTTATTTATGAAAATTACTTCAATTTTATATATAGTACACTTCTAGATCATTCCATATTTTCTATAGTCTTATGTTATGATATTCTAATGGCTTGTACAATAAGCCCTTCGGAGAAAAGTATACCATGTTGCGACTAGGGATGTTCTTGGATCATGAAAAAACTTAGTATCAAATCAAAAGGTTTTAGAAAAAAAAATAGTGTGTCTCAAACCACATCTAAGTAGAGTTATTTTCAAAGGTGTGAGTTGCACTACAGTTCATGAATGAGAGGTTATGGGATGCTTAGGATCAATCACTTCTTCATTCTGTTAGTGTCACGCCCCGAGCCTACACCTTGGGGGGATACTATAGGGTATTATTATCGGATTCTATTCTTCCATTGTACTTGTATGCTTGTGGTTACATGAGAATGGATCCATTAATGTGGATGATCAAGGGTAATTTATTTTGATATGATTAGGTCTTATCTCTTATGCTCATTTACTATGTCGTAGGTTAACTCTTATTATATGATGCTTATATTAAAGATTATTCTTGTTATATATCGTTGTTTCTTATGCCTTTGTCTTGTCTTTTCTAACAATTTGAGATGCTCTTATGATGTTATTTTAGCTTCCATACTTAGTGCTCTTTTGTATTAACGCATATTCCTTACATTCGAACCTAATGTAGGATTTGAGTTTTAAGTTGTTTGTAGAGGTTAGAGTTTCTAGTAGTTACAAGATAAAGGATTTTGGTAACTACTCGTAGCTTCAAGGACAATATCCATTTACCTTTAAGTCATTTAATTTTTTGTTCAAAACTTTGTATGGGGTGCATCACAAGGTTTAATGTTCATGTAAATTTAAATGGTTTGAGACAAAACAGTCAGAAAAGACTTCCATTTTTTTATTTATGAAAATGACTTCGATTTTATATATAGTACACTTCTAGATCTTTCCATATTTTCTATAGTCTTATGTTATGATATTCTAAGGGCTTGTATAAGAAGCCCTTCGGAGAAAAGTATACCATGTTGCGACTAGGGATGTTCTTGGATTGTGAAAAACTTAGTATCAAATCAAAACGTTTATGAAAAAAATAGTGTGTCTCAAACAACATCTAAGTAGAGTTATTTTCATAGGTGTGAGTTGCACCACAGTTCATGAATGTGAGGTTATGGAATGCTTAAGATCAATAACTTCTTCATTCTGTTAGTGTCACCCCCGAGCCTACACCTTGGGGGGACTAGAACTTGGTGACCATTGCTAGTCTCGAGCGAACCCTTGGTCTGACTTACTTAACACAGGGGAAGACAACGATCACATTAATAATGATAAAGAACTTAATTGAACTTATTAGTTATAATTTCTGTAATGTTTCAAATATTTAGACATTCAGCTTGGAAAAATGGCAACAAAAGTCTTAGACATAAGAATGGAAATGTAAAGACTACTGAACTACTAGCTGTCTATAAAGAATTTAAACTGACTGATATGAATGTTGGGACAAACCCCAAAATATTCTATTGAACTAACTAGAAAGAAATAAAAGATGTCCTCCAAAATATAAGGAGGCTCACCAAGTGACTCTAAGATGCTCAACTGGATCATCAGTTAGCTGGATGTCGATCCTCGTAACATATGTCGGCATCATAATACAATGTAGACTAACTAACATCAGTACATTAATGTACGAGTATGTGAGTTGGAATACTAAACAACACTTAAGATTAAAAAGCAGTAAAATAGAACACTTACATTGGCTCTGTTCAAATCATAATTTACTTACTCTTATTTAAGATATGTAATTTAAAAGTAAATGTAATATAAGGAAACAAAATTAAACATGATGTGAACTCTGAATGTATACAAGTATAAAATAATATTTGAGATGTATGTAAAATACAAATAACTATTGTATATAAAAATATAATGCTTCTGTAGGAGCTTCTCTAACCGACATCTCTCACTTAAGAGTTATAGTGATGATACAACGTTTCTCAGCCCATGCTGCCCGTCCATCCTAACCTTTCCATATTATAGGATTTGAACTTCTTAATAGATCAACTAGTATACTTTGAAAAGGATTCATCTAAAAAGAATGAACCACTTCTTCCCATGATGACTACATGGTTTACATGTAAACATGAGTTAATATGAACTTGCATGCCACATCAGTTCTCAATACTACTCCCTAATATATATATATATATATATATATATATATTATAATATATATATAATTATATGGTTCTTGTATTTATAAAACATATTGATTCTGTGACTAAGGTTAGTCCATAAAACATAGCTTTAATAGCCTTCTTGGAAATCATAGTTTCCCTGCTTTCTTCATTTTGTAAAGCTATTACTTTTATTTGAAAACTAGACCGAAGGCTCTTTACTTGTTTATATGTGAAAACATTTGTAATTCGTAGAGATTACTAAGTTCCCTTATAACTCTTGAGAATGAACTCAAGTCTTTACTGTTGCTTAACTTGCGACTTGAGTCTTAAAACAAAGTGGAAAAGGTTTGTTAAAGACTCTTGGAATCTTTAAGAACTCACTTTGACTTGTCTTAAATTTTAGACTAGACTTTTTCGTCTTTGACTTGGATCTTCACTTTGCTTGAATTGGACTATGGACTTAATGATCATGATCTCATTTTTATGGATGATTTCATGATGTTTAGATGTACTTTATAGTGTTGGAATCAACCAATAAATATGGGTACATCACTTAAGAACTACTAATAAAAGATAGGGGAAAATGGAAACTCCAGGTGACCCTAGCGCTCTGAAATGCACGGGGAACCTCAGCCTGACCGACAGACAATGTCTTCAGGCACTCAAGGTAGCACGGCGCGCCATATCCTGACGAACAAAGTCTGTCCCGAGGGGCTCTTGTAGGATCACTGATATCCTCTAAACCCTCAAACTTTTATGTATCTTCCCCTAAACAATAAGGATCACTTATATCCTCAATATCCAATAGTTTATACTCGTAAAACAACCAAAAAACACAAACCAAATCCACTTAAGGTACAAACTAATTCTAACAATATTTTTTCAATGATTGTTCATTAGAAACATCAAGATTCAACATTCAATCAATACAAAACTTGCTGAATTAAATATATTGGTGTGTGGGTGAACCATCCTAACTCAAAAAGATCTCACAAACCTTTATAAGGATCACCCCCAACGAATTTCACTAGCGAAATCTTAGTGTTATTGAAGAATTCTTGATCTTTCTCTTCTTTCTCTCTTTTCCCCAAGCCCTACACATTCTAAACTTTTAGAAAACTAAATTTGTACTTAGTATAACCCCTAATTAACCTCTAACACGAATTAGGAAATACTAGGTTGAAAAGAGTACTTTACCCTTACAAATGTTCGGATTGGACTTTCCTCACTCTAACATCCCAACTTCAAAAAGAGATATCTCCCTCATACAACATCAAAAATGCATAAACTTGGCGCCGTTGGAAAGAAATCACACTAACCGATCCTGAGATTAGAGTTATTGCTGTTTGAATATGACCAAAACCCACTCTTTAAAATTTAGGAAATTTTTTAGATTTCCCTATTTATTTCCAAAAATGATTGTTCTTTGTTTAATAGCTTATTCTTACTAATTTCAAGTTACGAGATGTTAACTTTAGTGGTGCCATATAGGTTTAGCTCAAGAACCGTTTGTTTTTGTTGTTGCCTATGATTTTTAAGGTTATGGCAAATACTAGAGCTAATGATAGGAGAGTTCATGAAGGTGAAGTGGAGCAATAGATTCCTCCCTAATTTCCAAACTGATGTAAAATGGATAACATCAAGTCTATCCATTCATGAACTTCAACATATTGACGGATTGTTCACACGGATGGAGACTCTTGGGTTACATGGATGAAAAATAGGGGTTTTCATGCCTTGTGTAGGAACATATGTGCACCTTAAAGGAGCTCCCATTTGGGAAACAACATCTTTGGATGATAGGTGGAGCTTCGGACACCTAACAAATCTAGGAGGAGCAAGTGGACTTGTTTCTCCAATTGGCGATGTTGAAGATCAGTTGGCGCAACGCTGAACCTCTCTAGTGAGGGTACCAATATTGCTGACTTATCCAATGAGCAATAGAGAAAGGTTGTCCATTCAGGGAGCATGTAGTACATGTTGTGCATCGCCCATTTGAACCCCTGACTGCCAAAAGATACAGAAAGCAATCCAAGGCAAATTCAATGATAAGGGGTCACATCGAACCCATGTGGCTGATCGCCAAGAAATTTGGCGAGGCCAATATTGCTCGCCCATTGGTCCATTTTTGTGTCACTTTTGGGACCATTCATGTAATAATCTATAACAGTATACATAAGTGTCTTAGTGTTCATATTATGTCATACTACTTTTAATATTGATAAATGATAAATTAAAATCCTTCTGTGACTTTTGAAAGCTTGGTAAGGTTTTGTTGAATATTGTTTAGAAACGATGGTTTCTTGGGATATCAATTCACTTCAGGTCTTTCTAAGAGGTAAATGATATTGTATTATTAATGGATTGAGGCCATTAGGTTTAATATACCCTTTGATTGTTATTTATTTTCTCTTTGTGTGTCTATCTAGTTATATTTATTGGGTTCTTGTTAGGATCTAGATTGGAGGTTATTGGATTAAATATATCCTTTTGTTGTCAATTGTTTCTTATCTTGTGTCTCTTCTTCTATCTTTTCTTTTGTTTCCGCGTCGGTTGTGATTCACCATAAGAGAACCACATCATTTAGTATCAAAGAAAAGCTCAGTTTCGTTCCTATGAATCTATTCATGGGTTTGTTACAAAAACAAAAAAAACTATGTCAAATTCATTTTGAGAAATTTCAAAAATTGGTATTGTTAATTTGTGTCTTGTTTGAAGTTTCTAAGGTTGATTAGTGTTCCCTAACCTTATTTGAGTCTAGGGTTGAGAATTGAAAGGGTTTTGTGACTATTGAAGAATCCACCTTTGAAGGTTGAAGTAGCTCTAAACGAGACAAGTGGGTTTTGAAATCGTACATGATTGGCAAGGTATTTAGTGCTAAAAAGTTTTGGGGTTTGTTCCCTATATCAAAGAGAGATTGGATGTTGAATTTTGTAAAATTCTGACCTAAAAATATTCAGATTTTTGTTTTTGGTGTTCATCTGGTTGTTGATGTTCTTGAAGAATTATCAAATATTCAATAGGAAGAACATTTGAAAGGAAGGTGTTTGATTCAAAATGGAAGAAAGTGAAACTGTAAAAGTATTTTTTAAAAGGGAAATTACCAAAAGGGGGTAAAAAATAGAGGACAAATAAGGGGGTGGGATTATAAGTGGACAATTTTCTGAATTGTGCTAGTGCAGGTTAATGTTTTGAGCAAAATCTAAATTTGATCGCCCATTCCACTCGACGCCTCGCTCTTTGGGCATGGAGGTCGTTGAGTTTGATATCTTTTTGTGAAGACACTAGAAAATTTGGCAGACTCAGCCCGCTAGCGATGTGCACCTCATGATAGGCAAAAATTATAATGCATTTGCCGATCGAAAGCTCAATGTATGACCCTTTCCATCTCAGGTTCTAATTTCATAGTTTCGTGTCTTTTGATTCTAGTTCATAATAAAAAAATCGTAAAATGATTATAAACCTGTCATTAGCTACTGCTTGACTATTCGTTCTTGAGTTCACTTCTTAGTTAGTGCTTTTCTTTTCGTTTTACTTCATACTTAGTTTCGTGCTAAAATCCATTTGCTTAAATTGAGTTGTCAATTCTACTTGAAATAAAAATCTATTCTGACCAAGTATATAAACAATCTTCAAAATTAGCCGCGCCAATTTGAGCGGAAATCCAAGGTGTGTAAACACGAGCAAATGTGAGTTCATTTTACTAACCCTAACGTTGTTTGTTGTTTTTGTGAGTTGTCCTTTGTCACACGGAGTCATTAAGAAGCATGTCCTCCATAGACTCTAACCCATGTGACTATGATATGGGATATTATTATTGTAATGATGAGGGATATGGGTGTGAGAATAGTGTTGATTATGGGGTCTATGATGATAGCCATGACCAAAATCCAAATGAGAATGAGAGCTACTATTCTCGAGAAAAATATGAGAGAATTTTTTAACATAACATTCATGCTGAAGATAGAAAGGAAGAAGACTTGTGGTAGCACGTATGATGATGAGGGATCATGGGAGAGATCTTACTCACTCTTAGAGTGAAGTTGGTTGCCATTGTGATTCCCGAACATATTATACTTCCCACTCCCAGGTTTAAGGTAGGGTGAGGTATAATACCCTGTCATATAAGAAGTATGAGGACCATGCCCATAAGGCTTGTGAAGATTCTATTCTTACTCATGTGGTATCATTTCCCAAGTATTTTTAATGTATACGGTTACACTATCTCAAGTCAAAGTCGTTCGAGGGAAGGAGGGAGTGTACAACTCTAAATTCTAAGGATACTTTATCCTATACTTAAATAAATGAACATTATTCAAGAATTAGGAAAAAAGGAAGGTAAGAAGGATGTGCCTAGGTTCTCGGTACCAAAAAATTGAGTTTCCTATCTTTAAGGGATGTCAAGATCTCGAGGCATATCTTGATCCGGGTTTGCAATATGAGCAGATTTTTCAACTCCATGATTTGAAAGGACCATAACGAGCCTTGTAGACCTAGGTCATTTGAAAGGCATTGCATTGGGTTGGTAGACTCAAGAGTAAACTCTCAGGGCACTCCGAAGTAATACCCACCCATTTCCATGGGATGAATTGAAGAGACTTATAAGGTTCATGTGTGTGCCAAAAGGGTACACAAAGTTTTCAATGTTGATCCGAGAAAACCAGTTCTTAGGACAAAGGTTGGAATTTATGGGACTTTGGGATTTGATTGTCATCGATGATGGGTAAAATATAAATTACATAACTATAGAGGTGGTAGCTACCTCGACTAAAAAGGAATTATCCATACACCATGGAGGAATGCAAGGTTATAGAAAGGGTAGGAGTCCCTTTCACACGTGGAAAATACTATAAGGAGGTCTAGTGTGATACAATGTCCATGGCTTCTTATCACTTAAACTTGAGGGCCAATTGAACATTGGCTTCAAAACGAACAGAATGGGTACAAGTGAGTTCTGGATCATTGGTGAATACCTCTACTTCCTCTTAGTTTAAAAGTGAGAGACTAAAAATTGAGAGGTGTAAGTGAAATCAAGGTGGCAACCTTAGCGTGGAAAAAGAAGAGGTTTAGAGGAGTAAAATTATAGGGTTGCCACAATCTCAATCTAACCGTGTTCTTCGTCCTTCACTTGGGTACAAGCATGATAAATGGAGGATTACAAGTTCCAACCAAAGAAACCACAATCGAAGGCGTGATAGCTTCACTAAAAGGATGTTCCAACATACATGGTAAAGAAGGTCTTTCATGCGGACATCAATGTACAATAAATAATCTTAACACTTTACCCATTGTAAATGAACAAGGTGTGAATGTTAGCTAGTCTTTATGTGAGCCTATTAATTCTTTGATTTATATTGATAATGTGCTCGTTGAGAGTGTGGATACACAAGTTTATCCAATTGAAGACCGAATTGATTCTTCTAGTAAGATTGGTTTTTGTCCACCTAGTGTTTACACCTATGCTTTTAATTCTAGCTCATTATTTTGTAATAATTTCGTTGATCAACCTGCTTGTGAGTATACTTCACTGGTTGAGGGTCCTTGTGATGTGATTAAGGAACCTCAACTTCGTGTTACACTTATGATAATGTTGATCAATTTATTAGGAGTGGATCTATGAGCATATCTATCGCGAAAGATCTGATTGCTTGTTTTGCTCATAGAAATCATGTGCTTGAAAATGGTTCAAAAGTTTCAATGTGTCATTTTTTGGATAAAACTGAATGTGTTAGTTCTTCCGTAGTGGTTGATCATTCCCTCTTTAAGTTCAATATCTTATTTAAAAATTATGAAATCACTCATAGTGATGTATGTAGTGGTGTGAATCAGGAAAGCAATATAGTTCTTGATAGATTCACAAATTATAGTAACCAACTATGTTGTGAGGTTATACCTCCCACAGATAGAAATGACTTCTTTGAAGAGGAAGGTGGTCTTTGCTTCTCCATTACTCTTCTTCTTGGTGTGTTCAAATTGTCAATGATATGACTCATGAGTTTGAATCTATTAGTAGTGATACCCAGAAAAACACCATAGAGGATTTAGACTTAAAAGACACATTTATCTATTACTTGTTTACAATGATGCTCATGCTGTTGAGTGGAGTATGTTGTTGAGAGGAATGAGTTATGTGGACCTTCTGCACTTTTTAACCTGGTGGATGTTTGAGTTTAGTTTAATTAGTTGAAGTATCATATTTTAGGTGGTAGTACTTTGTTGTTGAGAAGAATGACCATTGTACTTGTTCTAAATTTTTGGGCTTAACGACCTTTAAAGTAGAGGATCTTTTGTTGTTCTATGAATTTGAGTTCCCATGATTAAATGTTTTATATGATAAACTTTGTACTACCCCTCATACTAAGAGGATAAGCTTCTTACCGATGATCTATATGGTTTAACATGGTGTGGATTAGAACAATAACTTTTATCTACTTGCATATGATGATGTTCATACTCTTATGGGTTGCATATCTTATGTTTTTTGTGGTATAAACTGGGCAAATGAGAGTCTCCTTGGATCGATGCTATTGACCTTTTTCCATTTGACCCTAATGTCGACTTTAAGTTTTTAAAGTCTAGTAGTAACTCCCACTTCCATTTTTTTTATTCTTAGTTGGTGCTATTACTTGATCCTATGTGCTTAAATGGGATATGTTACCAATATCTGTGGGGAATACTTATGTACATGAACCTGCCCCTGAATTGGGATTACTTACTCTCTTGAAGTTATCTAGTGCTCTGGATGGGGTCCTAACTTTGGTCAACACTACTTATGCATTTGCACTTTTGTATAAGAGTGTTATTTTGTTTCTTGATATAAGGGATGCCTTGTGCTTATTTGAATGTTGAACAAATGAGGGCTTACATATGATTTTTTTTATTTCTTACATACCCGAGTATCCATTGCTTTGATGGGTTACAAACCACTAGTTGATATTTGCGATTCTTAGTTATATGTTAAATTTGTTCATCCTTGGCATGGTGGAAATTTTTTTGTTTCTAATGCTATCCCTCATGCCATGCTAATGGTTGTGTCATTTTCTTCCCCTATGGTTTTGCAAGGTTTGGATTAGAGGACAATCATTTTCATGAACTTCAACGTATTGATGGATCATTCAAATTGTAGAGGATCTTGATCTACATAAATGATTAAGAGGGGGTTTGAAGACTTGATTAGGAACATTTGAACCTTAAAGAATCTCCTTGTTGGTAACAACATGCTTGGATGATAGCTTGGAGCGTGGGAGGCATAACAAAGCAAGCAGGAGCACATGGAGTTGTTTTTCCATTTGGTGATGCTGAAGACCACTTGGCACATTGTCGATCCTCTTTAGCGATGGTAAATGTATTGTCGACTGATCCATTGAGCTACAAAGAAAGTCTTCCCATTCGATTAACGAAAAGGACATTTGGCGCATTTCCCTTTGAAATCTAGACCACAAAAAGTTAGAGCAAGCTATCCAAGGATAAACCAATAATCAAGGTTCATGCCAAACACATTTGGTGAGCCCAACATTGCTTTCCAATTGGCCCATTTTTCTATAACTTTTGGGATCAATTATGTAATAATCCCTAACTCTATAAATAGGTTTTTAAGGGTTCATTTTATCTTAGACTATTTTTAATATTGAGGAATGGTAAATTTAACTCTAGGTGTGAGTGTTGAAAGTTTTGTAAGAATTTGTTGAACATTGTTCAGAAATGAGGGTTTCTTGGGATATCGATTCCCTTAAGGTCTTCGTAAGAGGGAGGTGCTATTGTAGGGATTGATGGATGGAGGTCATTGGGTTTAATATACCCTTTGACTGATATATGTTTCCTCTTTGTGTGTCTATCTATTTATCTTTATCAGGTTCTACATAGGATCTAGATTGGAGGCTATCGTATTTAATATATCCTTTAGTGCCAATTGTTTCTTGTTTGTGTCTTTGCTTCTACCTTTTCTTTTGTTTCCGCATCAATTGTGATTTCCCCGGTGAGAATCACACCACAAACCAAGATCCTCCTCAATATCAACATGAATTGCCTCTTCAATATCCTAATGATCCTGCAAATGGGTATGCTACTCTTGGTAAGGTTAAGGATTATATGCAACTATTGGCTAAAGACTTGAAAACTCAAGCTAATACAGAAGTGGTGGTTATGGCAAACCCTATAGAAGGAATGGTTGCTTTTAGGGTAAGAGAGTTCTTGAGGATGACCCACCGGAGTTCTATGGCTCCATGGCTGATGAAGATCCAAATTGGTTCATAGATGAGGTTTATAAGTGTAATATCCCACATGTGCACCATTGAATTTAGAGTATCGTTGTTTCACCACAAGGCAAATGAGACTTCAAGAAGTCTTATCTAAGCCACTCGTATCGTTCATTGCATAATAAACATTCTAAATTAAGTAAGAATTTAAAACTTTCTTCACACACGAAGAACTATATCATAAATCAATAGGCAAGCGGAAGACTTTCATTTAAAACATTAAACCTTTACAACAATCTTCTTGAAACGTCTAAACTTTAGAGTTTACAACAATTGGGACTAAGCCCATACAAGACATAGAATAAAGACTAAGACATAAGGAACTTGTGGATATTGTCCTTGAATCAATGAGCACTCACAAATACTTCATCTTCAACCCTTACAAACCTATCCATACTCCATGGCACATCAAGTATTCCTATTCACTACACTTAAGTCAAAAAAGGGAAAATAATGGGTTAGCACATTAGATGCACCTTGTATGGAAGCCATACAAAAACCATAAAAAGGGGACATTTAGTAAATAGCATGTTTTTCATAAATTTTGTTTTAAAAATCATACTATAATCATAAGAACAAGATTTAAAAACTTAGAAACACATAAGAAATCAATTAAGCAATAAGTCATATTTTTTTTAAAATATTACAGTGAGCTTACTTCTCTGATTTCACTGTATAGTGAACTTTCCTTAGCTTCACTTTGCACACATTTTATCATATAACTCCCTCACTTAACCCTATCCTAAGACTCACTCAAGTAAGACAATGATATAACACCCATACACCCTCTCTAGGAACACCTAAGTGATCCTTAAGACCACTCATAATGAGATACACCTATTTACAAATACATCAATCACATGAACATGAGATCCTCCTACCAAAGGTGACTCTAAGCTTCACTTGAGTTAGTTGTGAAGCGACCACCCACACAATCCCTTACACACACACTTAAGAGTTACTATAGACTACCTAAGATAGAATCCTTCTCACTCAACACAATAGCATACATATAATAGGACACTCTCCCCTACAAAGGTTATCAAAGACTTATTTAAGTAAATCAAGAAGATAACGTCCATGATTGACCTCTTAAAGATTACCTGAGTAATCCTTAAAAATACCTAAGTTTAAATCATGTATACATAATAAACAATCTTCCCTACGTAGATTCATTCTTAATACTTATCTAGGTTAGATGATAGGTGACCATTCCTATTCCCTTTTCACACATTAACTAGACAACCCCTAACTACTCTAGATAAGTAATTATTCATTTAACATACTTTCTTAACATAAATCATTACATTACTTATTTCATTTAGGATACATTCATCAAATAAACTACATTAAAGTAATGATTTTTGAGAAGATTAGGGACTTCAACTAAAATCTTCAAAGCCTATTGTGCAATTTCTAGATAGTATCATTACAACCACCTAGACTTCATAGAACTTATTTAATGCTAGTAGGTATCTTACATGATGAGAGTAGTCAATAACCGACATAGAACATGGTAGCAAGACATGGGATTCAGATTTATAACCTACTCCGATGAGGGGGGTTTCACTTTCCAATGGTAGAAATTTGACACATCCCATGTAGGCACATCGTTAAGGAATATGAAGGGTGTGCTTTTTATTCTACTTTAATCCTTAACTAGCATTACTTTCCTTACCATACTCACATCGGTGGTAGCCTTCGTTCTCATAGAGTAATTCACATTAAGGTTCATATAAAGGGGTTTCATATAAAGTCCATAACCCAATCACATTTAACCTACCAAAGAGGTCCTCTAGGGTTACCTTACAATGGTGACAAGAATGTCATAATGACTTTCTTAAGATTTGATATGATGTTGTTCCATCCAATTAACCTTAAGTACTTCATTCCGTTACATGAAGGATACCATTAAGGCTTTGAACTTCAACATTCCTAACTTTACCACTAGGTTGAAGTTTTCACATAAATGACCTTCTTAAAATTATTCAAGGTCTCACATCATTCATAAAAACAATACTAAGAGGCTTTTAGCATATTTATTTAAGACATCACATTTTCACATTCATACATGCATCAAGTAGGGGACACAATTCAACAAAGAAAAGACACCACATACTTCACCTTAACACATATTACATTTCATTCTATAAGCATAGAGGAATAACCATTATCATCTTTTAGTCATACTATACACTACCATATCATCATCAATATAACCATTATAGACTCATATAGTCAAGAAGTAACAATCATGTACAAACTCTATGACTTCACACATAAATACATAGCCATAGTTGATACGCTCAAACTTACTTCTCAAATCAGAAGTAAAGCGGGTGTATCAATTAAAGAACCCAACTAACATGGTTGGGATCGTTCCCACGAGGAAAATAGTTTAGTATTCACTTTAATAAATTATTAATATTTACATAGTCAATGATTTCCTTTGAAAGCAAAAGACAATAAAGGGGAGGGGGGTTATATCTAAATTAATGAAAATAATTAGCTAAATTGAAGTAAACTACTAACAGGTTCAAATCTTGGAGTTAAATCAATTAATCAAAGTAACTAAGGTTTAACTGTTCTCCATAGGTTTCTGACTTGATAATTCTAACTATAACAATTATTTCCTAGTGTCTTGCATGCAAAATGATAAGTTATGTATTTCTAAATCCTTTGTCTGGCATCTAGAAAATTCACTCCGCACATTGGTCCGGCTACGTGTGTTGCTATACTAACCCTTACCTTTACCTCATATTAACCATCATATTCTATTTTTGACTAAGTTATTACCTCGTACCAATCAATACTAGCCTATTAGATAGTATACACTAAATCTATGTTGCTAATTCTTTTCCTATTATCCACCTCCTTGGTCCGGCAAGTAGCATTAAGGTGAGTTCTAACGTTGTCCATCCGTTAAAAAGACTTCTAAACGAAACAATTATCAATACTTGCAAGACACTATTCTAGAATTGTTATTTTAGTTAGATTTTAGCTTATTATTCACCCATGGTTCCCACAAACATAGTTATAGAGTTTAGTTACCAATAGTCATAATCACAATATTCATATATGTTATATAAGAATTCATGAACCTACTTCAATGAGAAAAAATAAAATAAAGAAGTTCACTTGATTAATCAATAAACGCACAGATAATCAATTCCAGAAAAAGTGTATCAATTATTGAAATCGAGAACTAAAGATTCTCCGAAAGTATAACAATCAAAAATCCCACATAAAAGGGTCTACTAACTAAGAGTCTAACCCCCAAAACGAGGTTTTTCCAACTATTTATAAAAAAACAAATAAACTTAATAAAATAAGGACTCTAATTGCTGATAATCACTCAAAACGCGTCTGAGTCGACGGACCTCGTGATGGGCCATCGTTGTCACGATGGGCCATCATGGCCTTCTTCATCCTATACTTTATAAATCCTTCTTCTTCTTTTTGCATTACTCTTGACTAACAGGTATAATGGACCTTTCCAAGCACGACGGTCCGTCGAGGGTCTCCGTTCATAACATGTAAACTTCTTGGAATTTGGGTACTGGGACTACTTCTCTGATCATCACGACGAACTAGCAGAACGGACCGTCATGGCTACGATGGTCTGTCATGCACTTCGTAACCCCACACTTGGTCAGACATCCCCATCTTTCTTCAGCAACCTTACTACGATGCCTCATACGAACCGTCACAGGCATGACGGACAGTCACAAGTTCCGTAGGTGGTAACTTTTCTCAATTTCTTTCTCAAAAACTTCCGCATTCATCATTAGATAGATTTCCTGCAAATAAAGGGAAACTAACCTAAAAATCAATAAAAAAAGTCTTTTGGACACACAGTAAACTTAAGGCAAAAGCATTTAAAATAATGTTAAACCACGGTATATAAGATGCCCCACATGCAACCACTTTAAATTTTGAAGGATTCAGGTCTTATTTATTCATTTTCTTTCTTTTTTTAAAAAAGGTTTTTCTTCTTTAAGACTTCTATGCATACCTCAATTTCTCACTTCTTTTTTCCCTTTTTTTTTGTATGAAAGCATCATGTGGCAAATCATCCCTTTAATGAATTTTCTATAACATCCCTAACATAGGCTTCTCGACTCAACTTACACAACCTTAAATTCAAGGGGAGAAGGGTTCAAAAGAGGATATTTTTTTCAAAAAATGATAAGTCTTGTAATGTGGTTGACAATAAAAAGGATTAGGCTCAAAAGGACAACTAAAGATATATTTAATGCAAAGGTCGGAGTTTTAGACCAAGTGAACTTCAAGAACATCAAATAAAGCCTAGAATCATTTATCCAACCAAACTCAATCAAGACTAACATTTCATGACCAATTGGGCAAGTTCTAGGTGACAAAAGCAACATGGTTCAAATACCCGCTTTTCAAAATACAAGTAGCATTGAACATTTTAACCGCTAAAAAACAAAATTCACAAAAAGAGTTGTAAGAGTAGTCACAAAATAATTCACTACATTCTAAACCGTTTAAAATTGGAGAGGTATGCTTAACACTATTCACACATATGACTATGATGTTAGTACCAACCATGACCATTAGCCGTCAAGTACTAAATTCAGATATTTGACGTTACACTAAGTTGTTTTGTGTTACCTCAATCTTAAACATAATGAAGTCGCACCTAATTGTACAATCATATAACATACTTTTACAAAGAAAAAGAGGATATGGTACATTATATAATAGCACCTCTTCCTCTCTTTTGTTCTTCTTCTTTTGATGTGGTTAGACTACTTCGTTGGCCCTTAGTAATCATGAGTACCTTGCATCATCATTGTTGTGGAAAGATAAACTCTTCCCCTCTCTTATCTACCCACCATAATTATGTTCTTTATCTTCACTATAAGTAACCCATCCTCTTGCACCTTTTTTTATGCTTAAACATTATTATAACACATAATATAATCTAATGTTAAGACTCTTTCCTTAATTCTTCCTATCTTTTTGACTCCCAATTTAATTCTTTTTGCGATACAGATGTCAACATGCAATATATACATCTAAAATAGCCAGGATACATGTACTAAGTCTAAAAAGAAGATAAGTAATAAGATTGAGTTTACATTGAGAGTGTACATATTTTTATATTATCTTATTAAGTTGAAATAACGAGGATGAAAATTCAAGACAGAAGCTCTTAAATTACTAACAATCAGCTTCTTGAAAACCACTTGTAGGCATCTATAGCCCCCTAACCAAAGATGGTGTTGATGAGTTTGATGTAACAACTGTTCTAGTTTGTTGTGCAACACTACATACGCCTCTATGAGGGAAGTTTCTCATCATATGCCCTGGTGTGCCACACAAAAAACAAACATCTATCCCAATCATGCATGCACCAAGATGATTCCTCCCACAATGTTTACAAGGTTGTCGAGGAGGCTTTGATTGTCTCGTAGTTCCCTACTCTTGATTACCCAATATTTTGTGAGCCTTGTCTTTCACTTGTTTGCCCTTACTAATTGCCCTTAAACCCTTGAAACTATGGTGGAGCACTAGCTGTAGAGTAGAAAGATGATGGCCTACGTGGTCTGTTAGAGAACCGATGCCAAAACTCACCTTGGGATGGTGTAAGTTGTCCAATGAATTTTTCCCTCTTATGATGCCATGTTTTCGAATCTTGTGTCCTTCTTCTTTGCTTTTGATCCTCCATCTTTTTAGCAAAGGCCTGCATCCTTGTTATATCCATATCTTTATTCAATGAAGCAATGTTAGAGTCTCTAAATATATATGGGTCTAATCTATCCACATATCGATGAACTCTATCGCCATGGTAGCTACTACATTAGGAGAATATCTGGCCAAGGAAATGAATTTGAGACTGTACTCTCTCACGCTCATAGCTCCTTGGTGCAGATTTAAGTACTGATCCGCACGGGCCTCTCGGATCTCAAATGGAAGATAATGGTAAAGGAATGCCTTTTTGAACTCTTTCCACGTAGATGATGGTGCATCTGTTCCCCTAGATTGCTTTCAACCTTCATACCACAATATAGCCACACCCTTTAATCTATATGTTTCTATCTCAAGTTGTTCTTTACCACTTACATTCATAATTTCCAAAGTTCATTTGATTTGATATATAAAGTCTTGCGGATATTTTTTAGGATATGACTCGGTGAATGATGGAGGGTCCAAGTTAAGAAAATTACGTAGCTGTGTTCCAGCTGCTCTATCTTCAGCACTAGTAACTGCAACTGGACCTTCTTGCCTTTGGCCATGACCAACAACTATACGAGTCAATAATTGGACTTCAATTCTCAAATGTTGATCGATAGCATTAATAGTGGGTTCCTGAGGTTCATTTTCCCTCCTTATTTCTTTAGGAGATGGAGGTGTCTGTGAAGTCTTCAATAAAGACTCATCTTGAGCCCCACTTTGAACAGCTTCACTTGGTGGTGGTTGGCTGGTCCTTTCTTGGGCAGCCACATCTACTCACTTACTAGTACTTTTACTCCTTCTCGTAACCTGCATCTTTGCTATAACAAAACAATTTAGAATTTAGATATGATTCACCTACAATATTGGTTCTATTGCACGATCTAAGAAATTAACGAAATGAGAGAACTCCTAAATGTCCCATAGCCTCCTATTTATAGATGTGGTGCAAAAAGACTCTACCCAGACACGACTTTGTAGACTCCTTTATACCACTTCTGTCACTCCTAATTTCCCATTAAGATGGACAGGCACCCTATGCCCTAAGTGCCGGAGAGAACCAACCTGAAGTATGTTCTTACTATAGCATATACCAATAATAATCGTGACAAGTTTACAAAGGACGCAGTGATAAAAACCTATATAAGTAGACCCAAAAATTTATATACAAGACATGGACGTTGAGGCCGCAAATTCTTAAGACACAACTAAACTATGTACATACGTCTACAAAGCCTCTAAAAAGATAGAAGAACTAGAGTAGGTTGGGAAAGGCCTCGCCTTACCCTTAACTACGATACAGTACCAAAACTAATTATTAAGGACTCATTAAAGCTCTGAATTAGTTTGGAGCTCACCAAAAGTATATTAGTGTCGTACGCTGCGACTGAGGAGGTCTACTTGCTAAAGTACATATGCCTGCAACATGAAATGCAGAGTCCCCTGCGAGGGACGTCAGTACGAAAAAAAGTACTGAATAAGTAAGGAAAAATATGTGAAACGAGGGCTCAAATGTAATAAAGTATCAACATATGAGTGCATCGATAAGGAGAGACGACCACCTATGCTTATTCTTGTGTGATAATGTAAGTTACATTGTTTTCTTTACTTTTCTGTACATTATAATATTTGTAGGGCTTTTAATACATGTGACTAGCTGATCAGTGGTAGAAGAGGATGACCTGTTCTAGGAATAATAACCCCTGGATGCGATCCTCATAATTACACAATTTGGGATCATCCCCTGCTAGGCTTTTGCCCCTGAGCTTCCTCCTTTATATACCAATAAGGATCGTCCCATGCTAGGCTTTCATCCCTGAGCTACAACCCTTATGTACCAATTGGGATCAACTCATGATAGGTTTTCGCCCCTAGGATGCCACCCATAATTATATAGATTTCTTTACTTAGATTCGTTAATCTTTGAGATTGTTGTTTATCATTTCATAACTCTTTCGGGATTGTTCTTTGGATAATCGTAACTCTTTCGAGATGTAATTTTTGTGGCCAAAACCATTTTGGAGTTAGGAAGTACAAACCAATAATATAAGACATGAAAATAATACTTCAAGGCAATAACAATGACATAAGGAGATATGTAACATAAACACATTCTTTAAGAGCTTAATGACACAATTGACTTCAAACAACAAAGAGGAGGATTCAAAAGACTTGTTTCTGCAAATACCGATTCTATACAAGCACAGGGGTGTTAATAATTACACAAGTATAAGATAGTGAACATATAAAGAAGTAGTTCTATGAACTACGGAAAAGGGGGGGGGATTTTTTTAGCTATTTGGATACGGTATGTTGCCACTATCTTTCATTTTCTAGGAATAGAACTTATGAGATTCACTCTATTGGTATTAATCGCAAGTATCAGATTTCATGCCAAAGGGTTATAGAATCGAATAGCCTTACATACCTTATCCTCAGACTGATATACTATCACAATTCGGCCTCCACTTTTTGGTTTTATTCTTCAATTTCAGTCATGGCAAACAAAAATTAGTAGCTATCACACCGTGAGCCTCGTAGGATAGTAGCTAACTTTGAGAGAAAATGATCTCAAACAACCCTTAACATAATGTGTATCACCATACCCTCATTATCTGTACATCACATACATTATACATCCTTTACCCAAGATTAACCAAGCTGCGCCAACAGTAATACACATAGAAAAGCCCCAAATATTCTTTAACATACAACCAAGTATTGAATTTACAATCCTCTTGAGTTCTTCATGAAAGCACACCACTAATTCCTCACTCAAACTCATACATAAGGAAGATAAAAATGGAACATTTACCTTACTTCAATTTCTTCAACTTCTCCTTATAACTTGAATTCTTTTAAAACTTAAGCTTCCCTTCACACTTAAACCAAAGAAGAAAGAAAGGTATTTTATTAACTAAGGAAGTGAGCAGTAGCTGCTCAAAATATTCTATCTTTGTAGTTATATTAGAGCATGAATAACATGTTTTCCTAATCATCAATGGGAGAATTAAGATAAATCCATATGTTTTCACTTACCTTTGTTTGCAGATATGAGGGTTTATTTAAGAACCCTAGAAAACTTCAAAGATGCTTGTTTAATATTTTAGAGAAAAGAGAAAGAGAGAGTTGAAGTTAATTCTTATTTCTATGTATTAAAATGAGTGAAAGATGTATGCTCGTATTGGATATATATGGTGCTTTATTTACCACAAAAATGTCCTATAGAACCTCCTTTTTTGGGGTGGTCCATTTTCTGCCACTAATTGATCAAGTAGGTGATGCACCTGCTTATGCACATCAAGCAGCTCAAAAGGTCAAACTAGGTGATGCACCTAGTTGCTTTCACTTGGGCTTTATATATATTAGGCTTTGGCAAATTTGGTTGCTGGACTTTCTTTCTTTTTTTTTTCTTTTAATAGGTGTGGGCTTCATGTGATCCCATTACTATAATTATTAATCTGGTCCATGAAGCTTAGGCCCTTTAACAATATCCATGTAGGTAAAGTAGGTGATGCAGCTGCTAGCTTAATAAAGCCAAGCAAGTATTTTATTCCATTTTATGAATATTACATCATTTTGCTTCAACGTAAGACTTAATTTTCAAATTTAAGTTCAATTACCACCTACTATCTGTAGTTAAAATATATCTGGCGGAGTCAACTTAGTGTAAACACGTTGAAACGTGCATGACATGATACATCACTTTACGGTTAGTTTAAACCAATACAAATCATATAAGGAACATGGTCTCTCACCTATACTATAAGGCCAGGAATATCACAAGAATAGAAAAAACATATGCATGCGTAAGACGGGTTGTTACAAAATTATCAGGTAAGAAGTAATTTCTAAAGCTTTAAAACTTTTGAAATCATATGATAAATAAAATTTGGTACTCCCTTTTCAAATTCTTTAAATAAGAAATCTACACTAAGCTACAACACCAGTAAAAGAACGAAAAGAAAAAAAAGAAGAGTTGATGATGAAGATATGACGAAAAAATTGTGAAAAAATGGCACATTGGAAGAGAAAAAAAAAAACTGATTTGAGGATCTTCCTATTTAGAAATTAGGATTTTAATTAAATTTGGGTGGAAGTGTAAAAAAAAAAATACCTATTTGATTCTTTTAAAAAAATTGACTAAAAATTTGTCAGCTACACTTAATAATTATAATTATGATCACTCTTTTTAAATTTCAAAACTTTTCTGTCATCTATAATTCATTTTCCCCACTTATTATATACATTTCCCAAATAGGCTAATATAATATAATAAATTTCTTTTAAAAAGAGGTAATGGTCCACAAATTGTTTAAATATCATTTAAAAAAAAATATCAGGTTAAGAAATTTAATAAATATACATATTTACAATCATACAAATCATAAACTATGTTATGATAAACAAACGTCATTTTAGTATATATTATTTTCGTAAAAATCAACAAAAATATTTTAAAAAAATATAAAATGAACTTAAAATAAATATATCAAAAAATATATAAAAAAAATACCTCAAATTTTATTTTACTTGCACTATTGACTTAAAATATCGAAACTAATAACTTTTTTAAAATAAAACCAGAATTTTGATTTTTTCGTAAATGACCAAAAAAAAAAGAATCAACAAAAATATTATGAAATTATAAAAACAACTTAAATTTTTTTTGACTCGCACCAATAACTTAATACTATCAAAAAAATAGCTTTTCGAAAAACTGTCAAATTTTTAATTTTTCCTAAATGTCCCAAAAAAATTCAAAAATTATTTTTTCCATAAATCCCAAAAAATACAAAAATAAAGATATATCAAAGCATCTAAAAAATTTTTTGGCTTGTGTCAATGACTTAGACAATCGAAATTAGTGATTTAAAAAAAAATGTTAGTTTTTCGTAAATACCCAAAAATTATTAAAATAAAAAAAAATGCAAAAACATCTCAAATTTTGTTTTACATGCAGTAATAACTCTAAAATAATGAAACTAATAATCTTTTGAAAAAATAAAAAATTGAATTTTTTTTTTGTAAATGACCGAAAAAATATAAATCAACAAAATATAATAATAACTTAAAAAAAATAGACTACACCAATAACTTTACAATTTTTAGATGTATGTTTTCCGAAAGAAAATGAAAAATATTTTCTTTTAAATGACCGAAAAGATAAAAACTTATATTTTCATAAATATTTAAAAAAATATAAAAATAAAAAATATATGTTTAAAAAATAGAAAATACACCAAATAAAGTTTAGCTTTTCTCAATGAATTTGAAATATTAAAATAATGGGTTTTAAAAAAAAATTAATTTTTTTCGTAAATATCCAAGAAAATGAACTCACGACGGGTTGTAGCCGTGATATCAAAGAAAGTTGTATTTCAACCGCCACTTTCTGCGATGTTTGTCGATGTTGACTCACATTTATGCCAGTCAGGCGCATGAAAGTCAAGCTTCCACCCCGTTGGCACCTGACGAGGATGACGCAATGCGTGGCGCTCAAAAATGTCGAAAATAATTGTTTTAACAAAAAAAAAATATTCTGTAAATGTCCGGAAAATAAAAAAATAAGAAAAATATAAAAAGCCACCTCAAAAAAATATCTATTGCACCATTTACTTCAAAATATCGAAAACAATGTTTTTAAAAAATAATAATTTTTTTTCGTCAATGCCCGAATAATACAAATAAAATATAAAAACACTTTTAAAAAATTGACTTATACCAATGACATTAAATATCTAAACTAATGATTTTCAAGAAAAAATGGAAAAGGGCCTAAAATACCCTCAAAGTATTGGAAATGGTATAAAATTACCCTTCATCCACATATTGGCTCTAAAATACCCTTCTCACCCATCTATTAGGTCCAAAATACCCTTGTCATCCATCTTTTGGTTCAAAATTTACCACTTATTTAACTATTTTATATTTAAACTATTTAAATAGTTTTTTAAATGGACTATTTTATAATATAATTTATTAGTATAATTTTAAAAAATATATAAAAATAAGAAAACATCTCAAAAAAAATTAAATTTGCACCATTGACTTTATAATATTGAAAATAATGATTTTAAAAAATCATAAATGTATGAAAAATTGACTAAATAATAGTTATAGTATATTAAAGTTATGTTTGAACTATTTTCCTCGTGGGAACGGTCCTAGCCTCATTAAAATTAATCTAATATTACTATTATTTAGTCAATTATTTCCTTAGAAAAAAAGATTTAAAAAATGGGTGTTTTTATTTCTAAATTAATGAAAATAACTAACTAAATTAATGTAAACAACAAACAGATTCAAATATTGAAATTTATTCAATTGATAAGAGTAACTAGGGTTTAACTGTTCCCCACATATTCCTAACATGATAATTCCAACAATAACAATTATTTCCTATTATCTTTCATGAAAAGTTATACGTTATATATTTTTAAATCCTTGATCCGGCATCTATATCATTTCACTCCGCACCTTGGTTCGGGTACGTGTCGTTCTATACTAACCCTTACCTTTACCTCATATTAAGCATTGTATTTGATATTTGACTAAGTTATTACCTCGTACCAATCGACACTAGCATATTACATAGTATCCACTAAATCTATGTTGATAATTCTTTTCCTATTATCTACCTCCTTGGTCAGGCAAGTAGCATTAAGGCTAGTTCTAATGTTGGTCATCGTTAAAAAGACTTCTACACGAAAGAATTATTAATACATGCAAGACACTATTCTGGAATTGTTATTTTAGTTAGACTTTACCTCATTATTCACCCATGGTTTCCACAATCCTAGTTATGGAGTTTAGTTACTCATAGTCATAATCACAATATTCATATATTTAAGATAGGAATTCATGCACTTACATTGATGAGAAAGAATAAAATCTAGAAATTCAATTGATTAATCAACAATATCACCAATAATAAACTCCAGAAAAAGTGTAACAATTGCTGAAGTTAATCCTTCAATACTTGAACAAGAGAAAAGATTCTCCAAAAGTCTAAAAATCAAAAAGTCTAATATCAAAGAGTCTACTAACAAAGAGTCTAACAATCAAAATTCTAACCTCCCTAAATGAGGTTTTTCGAACTATTTATAATAATAACAAACCCTAATAAAAGATGGATTCTAATAACCAAAAATTTGCAAAAATGCAGTTGCGTCGACAGACATCGTGACGGACCGTCGTGGTCATGACGGGCCATCATGTCCTTCGTCGTCCCATACTTCACAAATTCTTCTTCTTCTCTCTTCATTAGCTTCGACGAATAGGTACGACGAACAGTTCCATGCACGACGGTCCGTCGTGGGTCTCTGTTCCATAATACTTAAACTTCTTTGAATTTGGATACTAGGACTAGTCTCTGATCATTGTAACGAACCATCAGGACGGATTGGAGTGGCTATGACGGTCCGTCGTGGACTTCCGTAATCCCACACTAAGTCAAACTTGCCCATCTACGGACCGTCATGAGCTCCGTAGATGGTAATTTTTCTGCATTTCTTGCTCAAAAAGGTTTCCTGCAAATAAGGAGAAACTTACATAAAAATAAATACAAAAAGGTTTTTGGACACACACTAAATTTAAGGAAAAAACATTGAAAATATTGTGAACCACGGTATATCAATAGCCAACATGATCTCCTAACAAAAATAGAAAGAATTCATACTTTTAAATTACTTCACATATAGGTAGATATGATCCTCCATCACAAAATCAACTACACTAATCATCATAATAGTTCAAGTAGTGCCGACAAGGTCATGATCATCATAATACATAAAGTAACGCCGACAAGGCCACATCAATTCACATAACACCACCACCATAAGTGGACCATACCATTAAATATTATACTACAAAAGCTATACATAATATTAAAGAGATTTAGCGCAGCCTATCACACATTCAATCTCACCACTTCAATATCGATCAAAATCATCCAATTCGATACCATAAGGTCGTTACCATGGCCTTGAACATGAATTCAATACTTAAACAATAGTACTAAATGAGTATATGTCAATTCAATATATAATTATCAATCTAAGACCAAACAAACATAAATAAAATATAATCCTTACATCATCCCATAGCCTATAGAAAACTACCCTAGCAATCATAATCATTAAGTCAATGCCAGTTAAGTAAGACTAATATTCAATAGATCTAAGAATATATAATGGTCAATTGATCTTATTGAAACAGAGTAAAAACCAATCAATAACAATCTATACATGACTGAAAAGCCCATAACAATCTACACATGAATTCATTGATATGAAAACCTGATCACATAACCCATGTTTTAGTCAAATTGAGAGATTTGAGAATGCTAAGGGTTCATGTTGAATTTACATGCAAAACATCATATAAACATCAATAAAAACATATCTTAACATTTGAAAACCTTTAATGCAAGAACCTAGGACATAGAGTAGAAATTGGATTTTCATATTTTTGAAAATATTTGAAAACCATATTTGAAATTGTCTCTAAGGTGATAGTGATATACCGTGGTTTCACGATATTACTAATACTTTTTCCTTAAGTTTAGTGTTTCCAAAAGACTTTTTGTGCTAATTTTTATATATATTTCTGTTTATTTTACAGGAAATCTGTCCAAAGCTGAATGCGGAGATTTTGAGCGAAAAATGCAAAAGAGACCACCTACGGAGCTTCTGACGGTCAGTAGGTGGCAGCGTAGTGAAGCTGCTGAAGGAAGATGGGGAAGTCTTACCAGTGTGGGGTTACGAAGCTTGTGACGGTCCGTCGTGTTTATGACAGTCCGTCTTGCAGGTTCGTCATGATGTTCAGAGAAGTGATCCCAGTACCCATATTCCAAGAGTTGAAGTGTTTTGAAATGAAGGCCCTCGACGGACAGTTGTGCCTATGATGGTCCGTCATACTTGCCATCTAGGGTAGTGAAAAAGAGCAGCAGAAGAAATTGCATAAGTATGGGACGACAGAGTCCATGACGGTCCGTCGTGACCACGACGATCCGTCGCGAGGTCCATCGACCCAGCCGCGTTTTGGCAGATTTCCAGCAAATAGAGTCCTTATTTAATTAGTTTTTTATTTTTTATAAATAGTTCGAAAAACATCATTTTTGAGGTTAGACTCTTAGATTGTTAAACTCCGTATTGGTAATCATTGTATTGTGAGAGTCTTGATAATCATTAGACTTTTTTTGAGATTATTGATTACTTGGAGATTCTTGCAAATGATTTTTAGTGATTAATCAAGCAAACTTTTAGATTTTACTCTTTCTCATTGAAGTAAGTACATGAACTCTTATTTATTATACTTGAATCTTGTGTTTATGGCCATGAGTAACTAAACTCCATAACTAGGGTTGTGGGAACCATAGACAAATAATGAGATAAACCCTAACTAAAATAACAATTCTAGAAAAGTGTCTTGCATGTACTAATATATCTTTCGCTTAGAAGTCTTTTTAACGGATGGCCAACGTTAGAACTCACCTTAATGCTACTTGCTGGACCAAGGAGGTAGATAATAGGAAAAGAATTATTAACACAGATTTAGTGTATACTATCTAATAGGCTAGTATTGATTGGTACGAGGTAATAACTTAGTCAAATATCAAATACATTGCTTAATATGAGGTAAGGATAAGGGTTAGGATAGCAACACACGTAGCTGGACCAAGGTGCGGAGTGAGATTTTCTAGATGCCGGACCAAGGATTTAGAAATACATAACTTATCACTTTGCATGCAAGATACTAGGAAAGAATTGTTATAGTTAGAATTATCAAGTTATGAACCTGTGGGGAACACGTAAACCCTAGTTATTTTGATTAATTAATTAAAATCCAACTGTCGACGATGTTAAGTGTCTCTTTCAAGTTCGTTATTTATTTTCACTCATTTAGAAATAGAAACCCCCACCCCCCTTTTATGTTTTTACTTTCCAAGGAAGTCATCGACCAAACAATAGTAATAACAGGTTGAAGTTAAGTCTAGACTATTTTCCTCGTGGGAACGATCCAAACCTCACTAGTTGGGTTATTTACTTGACACGACCGCTTTACTTCTTATTTGAGAAGTAAGTTTGAGTGTATCAAATTTTGGTGCCGTTGCCGGGGAAGATAGCTTTTAGATTAACTTGAACTTATTACTATAGTTTAGTTGATATTTTCTTAATTTTACTTTGTTTTATTGTTTATTATTTTTTTAGAACTATCCTCCTTGTATGCCAAATACACGGAGAGGAAGAGAACCCTTGTTTCCAACCGATCACGAGCTAGAGCGTACACTGCACAATATGAATCGAAACTTGGGAATAAATGATGATGATCCGAACCAGAACATCCCAGCTCCGGTTGATGTTCATGGTCAGATGTTACCCGATGCTCCGGGTGAACATCAATAGAGGGGACCAAATCCCGTTCCACGGCCCCAGGCATACTACAGAGCTATGATAACATAGCAGACTCGGATGGGCCACTGGTTTTGTCTCCTTTACCCAAAGGCCACACTTTTGTGGTAACTAGTAGCCTGATGCAAATGCTCACTGCCAGAGGTTTGTTTTCAGGGCTACCTTCTGAGGATCCACATGCCCATATAGCTAAGGTAAGGGCAGTGTGTAAAAGTTGTGTAGGTAGTCCTGATTTGGATTTTGATGTAATAGGTCTCAGAGTGTTTCCTCTCTCACTGACGGGAGAGGCTGCTATGTGGTTCACTGAGCTCACATACAAATCAATCTTCACTTGGACCCAACTAAAGGATGTCTTCTTAGCACGCTACTATCCGGTCTCCAAGAAACTAAACCACAAAGACAGAGTGAACAACTTTGTGTCACTACCAGGAGAATTAATTAGTAGTTCTTGGGATAGATTAACCTCATTCTTGAGAAGTGTTCCATATCACCATATAGATGATGAGTCACTGAAGGAATACTTCTATCGGGGACAGAATGATAATAATAAAGCGGTGTTGGACACCATAGAAGGTGGATCTTATGGGGAGTGTCCTTATGCTGAGATTGCTGAAAAATTAGAAAAAATCTCCCGGAATAACAAAGCTTGGAGTAATAGGAAGTCTGATACAGGGAGAAACACCTTCGCAGTGCAGTCCACTCACAACCCAGCCAAAAATGAGATTCGGGAAGAAATGGTTCAGATGAGAACCGAGCTTGGGTTGGTACTAAAACATGTCACTAGCGGTGTAGAAAAGATAAATACACTCTACTATTTTGCTAAACTACCACCCCCTAACGATGAATGTTATTATACGGAGGACACTTATGCAGTAAATGAGTAGACGGGGGGTTTTCGACCAAGCGCCCAAGGCTCAAATCAAGATAATTGGCCCCAAGGTCAAGGGAACCAAGGTCGAAACTATGGTAACTACAATTGTGAGGGTTATTATGTCCGAGATAGAAACTACAACCACAACAACAACTTTAACAAGGGTAACTATGCTAATAGAAACGACAGGAATGGGCCCTATGTCCCTCCTCAAAATCCTGAAGTTACTCCTAGGGATGGTGGAGATAGTATGGCGCGAGTTGAGGATATGTTGCACAAAATGATAAGGAGGTTCGATGCTAGTGATGAACATATTAAACAGTTAAGGGGTGATTTATCTAGTATTGGCAAAAAGTTGATAAACATGCAATTTTGATTAAACAGATTGAATTGCAAGTGGCCCAATTATCTGCGACAGTGAACACACGGCAACCGGGCACTCTTCCTAGCAACACTGTCCAAAATGAAAAGAATGATGCGCACTATATGGCAATCACTACTCGGGGTGGTAAGCAAACCATTGACCCACCTATGCCATCTACTGAGGAAAATGTGAGAAAGGATAATGATAATGTGGTAAAGTGTAGTGGTGAAGCAGAGGAAAGTAAAGGAAAAGATGCAGAAGTACCTATCAAGGTAATTCCCATGCCTAGGCCACCACCACCCTTCCCTCAGAGTTAGTGAAGAAGATCGAGGATGATAAATACCGGCGTTTCATAACAATGTTGAAGCAGCTTTCTATCAATGTCCCTTTGATAGAAGCTCTAGAACAAATGCGCGGTTATGCCAAACTTATGAATGATCTGGTCACCAAGAAAAGATCGGTCAATTTCGAGGATGATGATAGACTGCAGCATTGTAGTGCTATTGCTACAAGATCCCTCATACAAAATAAAGAAGATCCGGGTGCGTTCACTATTCCTTGAATAGTTGGGTCATTACATTTTGCGAAAGCATTATGTGATCTGGGGGCAAGCATAAATCTCATGCCCCTCTCAATTTACAAGAAGTTGGGTTTGGGGGATCCAAAACCCACTGCGATGCGGCTACTTATGGCTGATCGGACAGTGAAACAGCCTGTAGGGATACTCCATGATGTTCTAGTAAAAGTGGAGTCATTCATCTTTACGGCTGATTTTGTTATTCTTGATTGTGAGGTCGATTTTGAAGTGCCTATTATTCTTGGGAGGCCATTCCTTGCTACAGGTAGAGCATTAGTTGATATGGAGAAGGGAAAGATGACATTTCGGTTAAATAATGAAGAAGCGACCTTCAACATTTGTAGGACCATGAGACAGAGTGGTGAGCTCCAATCGGTATGTGCCATATCCCACAAAGAAAAGATGAAAAAGGAGACTGAACAGAAAAATGCAAAACAAGAGTTTATGGTTGGGGATTTGGTGCTTGTAGACAGTTCTGGTGTGCCTTGTCTTCCAGGCAAGCTCAAGTCCAAATGGACTAGCCCTTACTTGATTACCCAAGTATTCCCTCATGGAGCAGTTGAGTTAAAAGCAAAGGAGGGAGTGCATTTTAAGAGGAATAGAGATAGAATAAAACTCTATTTTGGGCATAAAACATCGGGGAATGAAGTGATAGAGGCATACCATCTTGATGAACTTTGAGTAATCAAGGGTCCCCAGTAGTGCGGCGACATTAAATCTGGCGCTTGTTGGAGGCAACTTAATACTTATAGTCTTTTTAGTAATGGTAGCATTTTTCTACTAATGGGTTTTAAATTTGCAGGCACATACCATGAATTTCTGCAGAAAATTACTCTGCAGCAGTCACTGACGGATACATCGACGGACCGTTGCGCCTGCGATGGACCGTCGTATGCCTCCATCGTACTAGGTACGTTTTTCTGTTAGTTTCAAACTAGGGAACACACGACGGAACCAACGACGGGTCATCACAACTGCGACGGACCGTCGTCGGGGAATGATCGCTTGATTAATGAGGCATACCCGACCCGACCCGATTGGAGTTTAATATAAACTTTCATCATTTAAACTCCCCAACCCCGCATTTCACCCCCATTACTTCATTATTTCTCCCATTATTCTCTCTTTTTCAACTTCCACAATTTATTCCTCTATCAACCACCGATCATTTCCCCCCACAATTCCCCAAAGCCCTAAAAGTGTTAATCTACTAGTCGGAGTTGCTGTTATGGGTGTCTGCCTTGCCACCGAGTACTTGTCTATTTGTTTTCTCCATTTCTAAGGTATGTGTCTCTAATTTCTACTCATTTATCTTGCATTTTTTTGTTTATTAGTTAGTATTATCTTCGTTCTTCGTCGTATGTTATTTCCTTTATATGATTATGTCTAACCTAGGTTAAAAATGTTCGAAATTGCCATGTTGACAACCTTAGACATAGGTGCTTTTGCATTGCTAGTTTCCTAGGTAGTTGGGATAGACAAATGTAGGTCCAAAACACTACAAGTTTGATGTAGGTTCATCAGGGATGCATGGGGTACCCCCAGTCCTATCACTGTTATACAGAACGAGACCCCGATGACGGACCGTCGTACCCACGATGGACCATCGTTGGGTCCATTCGAAAAGCCCTAGCACCTTGTCCCAACTGACACATGTGACGGACCGTCGTCTTCCTGCACAACCGTTCTGGTTATCAGAGACCCTGTTTCTAAGGGTCTCTCATTTTTTCCTAAGTGTTTTTCCAACGGACACATGTGACGATCCGTCCTGCACAACCGTTCTAGTTGTCAGAGACCCTCTTTTTAAGGGTCTCCCACTTTTTCTAAGTGTCCTTCAACGGACACATGTGACAGACCTTCATACCCACGACGGTCCGTCATGCACGACCGTCATGACTGTCAGAGACCCGTCTGTTAAGGGTCTCCATTTTTTTTAAGTGTCCTACGACGGACACCTACGATGGACCATCGTACCTGGGACGGTCCGTCCTGCACATACCGTCATGCTAGTCAAAGACTCTCTTTCAGGGTTCTCTAGATATACATAGTCCAAGTAAAACACGATGGACCTCATGACGGTCCGTCATAGTCACGACGAACCGTCACCAGGCCCATCGTGTGTCACTGTTTCTATAGCAATGACATACTATTTTCAATGTTTTATTTTGTATGGTTTTGCTTGTCTTGTTTGCCACTACTCGTACTAATATTTTATCCTTTACAAGTACTATCTACTATGGAACCCAAGCAAGACCGAATCTACGCACACGGGCGATCAAAGTCTGTCGCCCCGTCTGCCCGCATGGTCATCGGCTCTGATGATGAGAGTGACCCTGAGTATGTTCCCCCAGGCACTTCCACACCTTCCTGTGCTGTACGTGCTCCTAGATCTACACCCAAAAAGGAGCGCACACTGACCGCCACACCCTCAGGGTCAGCCACAAATGAAGAAGGAGCGTCTGGCTACTTAGGAGTATCATGGTCCGAGGAAGCCTCCTGCTCTGATGAGGTTCCCGCACCCGCCACCGCTGCAGCATCGGACTCGTCTGATGAGGCTGACAGTTCAGAATCTACATCAGGCTCACCAATTCCGGTACCCACCCAAGACACTGACCAACCCAACTGGATGTGTTTCGACGGGCAATTTCAAGTCTACTCCGACACTAAGTTCTTGACTGATAAAGGAGTGATGACTCGAACACTCACCTTGTAACGGAGGGTCCTTACAAGGAGTCTCACGACGATGCCTGAGATCCACAATCTCTTCACCAGGCATCGCTTGGAGTGGACAGCACGTCCGTTGGGACGTTACAGTGAAGAAATGGTCCGAGAGTTCTACGCATCCTACGTAGAGACTCTCCGATCGCAGATCGATAGGTGGGCTGCCCCCGCTAAACAGGCCCCACTGGATCAGGTCTAAATGGGGCGTACAGGTTGACATTTCCCTTCCAGCCATCTACTGATTTCTATACGACGAGAGTTTTGATGCTACGCGTACCCCCCTCACTACTGAGTTTGACTACAGCTGGCAGATAGTTTAGGATGGCCAGTTCTTGCGCGAGCCATCATTGAGAGAGACCACCAAGAGGTGGATGGCCCTGCACCTGTCAGCTGATGGAGAGGGTGCAGATTGGGTGACTGAGCCAAAGGGGGCCATCAAAAAGGCCAACCTCACTTTCACAACGAAGTTCTTGTGGCTGCTTGTCCGTCACTGCATTTTCTCCACAACTGCAAATAATATCGTTACCTAGGATCGAGCAGTGTTGATGGCGGCGATGATAGCCGGGTCCGAGGTGGACTTCGCATGGCTTCTACAGGCAGTCATGCACGAGAGGGCGTTCAAGGTAAATACTACCTACCATTTCCCGTGCATGATCTTTGCTCTCTGCAGGTCCACAGGTGTGACCATATGGCACGTAGATCAAATTAAGACCCCGCAGGGCACTGTTGACGTAGGCCTCATCAGAGACGAGGCCAATGAGTTGGCTCCACACAGAGGGCCCCGTCCAGAGCTGCCCCCACTTGCTTATGATCTTGCTGACATAGTAGCTCAGGCCCGCACAGCTACACATGCGGCGTCTACTGACACTATCCCGGTCGAGTCTATCCCGGGTAGTAGCACTACCCCGAGCTACTCTCGCACAGCCCCTCTACCGGCACTGGTCCTGCTAGCTAGGGTCCAAAAACTGGAGGCACAAATGGCCACACTTCTGCATCATATCTAGCCATGGATGCAGAAGTCTATTACCAAGTCCGAAGAGCGCCTAGAAAGGAAAATGGTGCAGCTTATAGAGCGGAAGGTCGCTGAGGTTAACCAGCGCTTGAACGCCTTTGAGTTGAGGATGCTCGCTCGACCAGCCCCTCCGGTGGATGTGTCGACTTTTCAGGCTGCAGTTGACAGTCTTCGTGCAGACATCGACACGATCTTAGAGGCTAGGGTGCCGGAGTCTGAGGCCCCTTCTGTCGAGCCTACTGAGGACACAGTGTTGGCGGCCCTTTTTACTAAATCAGAAATTCCACCACCTCCCCCTCGAGAGAGTGCCAAGAGGCGTAGGGTTCAAGAAGAGGAGAAGGCGTGAGCACGGAAGAAGGAGCGCCGAGAGATAGAGGCTGCCAGGAGAGCCTCACTTGCTGAGGAGGAGGCGAACCAAATGAGAGCATCAGAGTTAGCGGCTGGGGCGTCTAGCTCACGCACTATGGAGATAGAAGGAGGCACTACTGATGGTGCAGTTGTTGCTGAGGACACCACTGAGGGTGTCCCGATTGCAGAGGACGTGGGTTATAGGGAACCGGACCCACCATCTTGCTGATCGACGGCGCTTTGCGCCACAAGTTTTCTTCACCTACCACTCTACTATTTAGATTTTTATTCATTTGGGACAATTGCATGCTTTTTTGTTGGGGGTGGGGTAAGTGGAAAGTGATTGTTAGGGTGAAGTCTGAGTAGCCCAATTCACTATCCTCTTTTGGGGTTTTCTTGCTTGTGTTCTTTTTCTCCAAAAGACTGATTACTTTTTCTGTTGAACCGGCATGTTTATATCTTTTCTACATAGTTTAATTCTGAAGCATGATGGCTAAAATGATATCCTGATAAACTGGAAAATGATGCATGACTAGGCATAGTAACTGTTAGTTTTTTTGGCTATAAGCATGACATAGAGTTACACCATTGCATTACCCTAATTGTTAAATTCCAACTAGGTGTCTAATAATCTGGTATAGTGATGAGATTTCATGTGAGTGTGAGGAAAATTAGAATAAGTCCACTATTGGTACTGAGCTAGAATTTTCTTAGTTAGTCTTTCTAAATGTAAGTTGTAATAGACAATTAGGAAAGGATCATAGGCCCTTATTCAATATAGCCCATTTCTAGCCTAAATAAAAGAAACCAAATGAAATTTATCCTTCTTTGATCCAAATAATCTGAGCTTAAATTAGACCTTTCTTTTTCACCCCAACTGATCTTTTCTAGGAACGATGTGTTGGCCCAGGTCCCTACTTGGACATGTGCACCTCAGCTTATGCCAACAACATAAGTTGAGGGTGGCTAATGCAGTAAACAAGCTTCATTATGGCCCTGAACCAATTTTTGGTATTGTGTACCTTGACTCACGGCAAAGCCATGAGTTGAGGGTGGCTATTATGAGGAATGCTTTGGAAAGTGGGGTTGAAAGAACAAAGAGAGAGAAAGAACAAAAGTAAAGTGACTCAAGAATTAGTTGAAATAAAAGTAAAGAAAAAGAAAAATACACAAGAAATACAAGCAAGAGAAGAAGAGAGTCGCTTACACAAAAGAAGAAAGAAGAGAAAATGGCAAGGTGAAAGAATATGAGAAACTGGGCGAGATAAAATGATAGAAAGTGGAAGGTTTATCCGATATGTCAAGGAGGGCAAAAAGTCACTAGAGTATACCTAAATATACCCTACCTGACCCTGAGCCTAAGTCACTAGCTAAGAAAGTCCTATCGTGATCCTAAGGGTTGTATAGCGAACTTAAGGCAGTGAAAATAAGGGCAATCTTATGGCAAGAGGTTTGAATGAGTGTGACTTGGTTCTAGAGTGAGTGTGGAAAAAGTAATCCTTATACTCAAACAAAAATCATTGTGTTAAAAATGAGGACACTAGTTGCCATACCGGAATTGTTAGCACCTCGGTGAGAAATTGAAGAGGATAGGTGTTAATGCATGGTGAGTCTGTGTCATGTTCTGATCCCACATAATTCAAGCCTAATAGTGATAGCATGCATAGATTTGTTGAGATTAATCGGGATTGATAGCCAAATGATTGCAAAGGATAAAACATGGATACTATTGTACAAAGATTTTGTATTAAGTCATAGTGCGTCGCTTGAGGACAAACAACGAATTTAAGTTGAGGGTGTTGATATACCGTGGCTTCACAGTATTATTAATACTTTTTCCTTAAGTTTAGTGTGTCCAAAATCCTTTTTGTGCTAATTTTTATATAAGTTTCTGTTTATTTTGCACGATATCTGTTCAAAGCTGAATGCGGAGATTTGTAGCGAAAAAATGCAGAAGAGACCACCTACGGAGCTTATGACGGTCCGTCGTTCTTGTGACGGTCCGTAGGTATCAGCGTAGTGAAGCTGCTGAAGGAAGATGGGGAAGTCTGACCAAGTATGGGGTTACGAAGCTTGTGACGGTCCGTCGTGTTTATAATGGTCCGTCCTACAGGTTCGTCATGAAGTTCAGAGAAGTGATCCCAGTACCCATATTCCAAGAGTTGAAGTGTTTTGAAACGTAGGCCCTCAAGGGACCGTTGTACCTATGACGGTCCGTCATACTTGTCGTCGAGAGTAATGAAGAAGAGCAGCAGAATAAATTGCATAAGTATGGGACGACAGAGTCCATGACGGTCCGTCGTGACCACGACGATCCGTCGCGAGGGCCGTCGACCCAGCCACGTTTTGGCAGATTTCCAGCAAATAGAGTCCTTGTTTTATTAGGTTTTTATTTTTTATAAATAGTTCGAAAAACCTCGTTTTTGAGGTTAGATTCTTAGATTGTTAAACTCTGTATTGGTAAACATTGTATTGTGAGATTCTTGATAATCATTAGACTTTTTGTGAGATTAGTGATTACTTGGAGATTCTTGCAAGTGATTTTTGGTGATTAATCAATCAAACTTTTAGATTTTACTCTTTCTCATTAAAGTAAGTACATGAACTCTTATTTAATATACTTCAATCTTGTGTTTATGGCCATAAGTAACTAAACTCCATAACTAGGGTTGTGGGAACCATAGGCAAATAATGATATAAACCCTAACTAAAATAACAATTCTAGAATAGTGTCTTGCATGTATTAATAATTCTTTCGCTTAGAAGTCTTTTTAAAAGATGGCCAACGTTAGAAATCTCCTTAATGCTACTTGCCGGACCAAGGAGGTAGATAATAGGAAAAGAATTATTAACATAGATTTAGTGTATACTATCTAATAGGCTAGTATTGATTGGTACGAGGTAATAACTTAGTCAAATATTGAATAGGATGCTTAATATGAGGTAAGGATAAGGGTTAGGATAGCAACACACGTAGCCGGACCAAGGTGCGGAGTGAGATTTTCTAGATGTCGGACCATGGATTCAGAAATACATAACTTATTACTTTGCATGCAAGATACTAGGAAAGAATTGTTATAGTTAGAGTTATCAAGTTATGAACTTTTGGGGAACACGTAAACCCTAGTTACTTTGATTAATTGACTAAAATCCAACTGTCAACGCTGTTAAGTGTCTCTTTCAAGTTCGTTATTTATTTTCACTCATTTAGAAATAGAAACCCCCCTTTAATGTTTTTACTTTCCAAAGAAGTCATCGACCAAACAATAGTAATAACAGGTTGCAGCTAAGTCTAGACTATTTTCCTCGTGGGAACGATCCCAACCTCACTAGTTGGGTTATTTTTATTCAACACGAACGCTTTACTTCTTATTTGAGAAGTAAGTTTGAGCGTATAAGATAGCAAGCCGTGTAGATTAAAAACTCCCATACCTTATTATAAGAACTCAATGAAAAGTGTAGAAAAAACTCCATTGAAGAAACTTTTGGAAGGAATGTGTATTGATCTAGGTGTTAGGGTTTAAAGGAAAGTTTAAAGACCTATATACTCTTAAAATACCCATATAAACTCAAAACAACCAACCTCACATTTTATAAGACTTGGGGTGATTTTCCCGAAAACCCCAAGTTTTAACAGAAAATTGCAGGCAGTTTCACAGCACAACCGATGCCCCACAATAGACGGTCCATTGACGTTTGACTTTCAATGCACCTAAGTTCTTGCACACTGCCTTTAAAACACTTTATACATTATTTTTGTACCTAGGACATCAAGACAACCATGTTAGGATCTAGATTCACCTAAGTCATTTTCGGGATCTTACTATAACGTGGTTGCAATCATAGGAGTGTCTTCCATTAAAAAGGCAGAGCTAGCTGCCTATCAACTGAAAGACGTTGCCCAAATTTTTTAAGAGCAATTGAAAGATAATAGGATGATAAGAGTGGGCCCAATAGAGTGTTAAACTTTTATGTCGGGATTTCAAGATAAGTTTTTCCCTTGAAAGTTAAGGAAAGCCAAATTGGGAGAATTCATCAACCTCAAGCAAGGTAATATGAGTGTAATGGAGTACTTTATCAAATTCACCTTTTTGTCTAAGTATGCTCCAAGCTTGGTAGCTAGACTTAGAGATTTGTTGTATAGGTTTATGACGGGAGTGTCCGATTAGGTAGAAGAACAATGTATGGAAATGCTTGTTGAGGAGATGGATATTTCAAGTCTTATGGTGTTTGCACAACAAATAGAGGAGTATAAACTAAATAAAGAGAGGGCTAGACAAAGAAGAGGTCTAGGTTTGAAGGTGATAAGTCCTTTCATGTTATCTCCTAAGGGGCAATATAGGCCTAGAACTAAACGAAGATATTCCAGCCAAGACTATTCCAACACCTCTATGTTTATAAAAAGCGCGATAGTGGGTCTCCATTTCCAAAATATACTTGCTATATGTGTGAGATGAGTCATTATGATAAGTTCCTAGCCGGAACGGGTGGTTGATATGGGTGTGGGAATGATGGGAACGAGATGAGAGATTGCCCGATTCTTAAGGCTAAGGGAAGAAAGGATAAGAAAGTTGCTCCTAGTGACCTAGAATTTATAGCTCAAGAAAGAAGAATAGGTTCTATTCTATCCAATATGGAGAAGATCAAGAGTGATCTTCTCATGTCCTTTTACGATATGTATTTCATGTTTTACCCAACTTCTAGATTTCTTGTAATGTTGTGTGTTGCTATGATGAGCATGAAGTTTTCTTTAAAAAGGTAGGATGCTTCATTGTTTCCTTATGTTATGTGTTTTGTGTTGAAGGACTTAATATGCTTACTCCCAAAAGGGAGATAGTGTGCCTATTTTTCAAGACTGGTGAGAAATTATATATTGCCTTGATTCCTTATCGTGCATATTCATAAAATTCTTAGGTCATGTTAGAAATGACATACATGCGTTGCTTTGCCTCTTGTTGTAACATTGTTGAGTTGAGTTGCACAAGAGCTCCATGAAAGTATGTGAGCATGGTTAGTTGGAAAAGATGGTTTCTCCTATAAATGAGATGAGTTATGAGAATTTAATGGATAAAGGGGATGTTATAGGTAGTCTTTAATTCCTCTAATTAGCTGCATTGATCATGTTTAGATGAGATTGATGTTTTTCCTACCTTGTTGTGTGCATTTCGATATAGTCCATACATAGTTGGCTGCTAGTGTAGAGTTGTTTTCTTTAAGAAGTATTATTTGAGGATGAATGTTCTGAAGGGGATATAATGTTAAATCCCAAAAAGATATATACTAAACTAGAGCTGAGAAATAGGTTTCTTGAGTGTGATGTCAAAGATTTGAATCGTAGTTGCGACTTTATGTGTTGTGAATGAGGATTTAAATAGTAGGGAATCAAGGTGTGAATTAGACCTAGTAGCTGTTACATACTGAGACCACATCCTAGAAGATATGTTACACTTGGAGTGCCAACGACGTTGTTGACCTCTCGAAGGTCTTGTACAAGACCTTCCGTATCGTTTATCTCATATAAAACATATGAAAATTGGTGTGGGTTTAAAACTTGTCAGATAAGTCTTTAAAAATCTTTCATATAAAAGTCATAGGAAATACTATGTCTCATTTCATCAAATAATAGACACAAGATTACTTTGGGACACGACCCATACAATAGAAATATAGAAATACTAAGTCTATTATAATACTTCGATAAAGAATTTGAACGATGATACAATCCAAATCTTGCTTCAACAATGATCCTCACCTAGCAGCCTATATAGAGTCGCATAAAAGCGTGGAATTAGTACAAACACGTGTACTAAGTATGGCATAATGCATAAAATTATGAAAATGGACATTTCTTCGAAATATACATCTATTTGAGTTAAATATCACAACATAATCATAATGACAATATTTAACACCTTAGAAACACATAAGATAACATTTAAAAAATTTTAGTACATTATAGAAATCTTTACAGTGTGCTATTTCACTTTAAATTGATTATTTCTTAAGGTCACAGTGAATCCTATCAACTTCATCTAGAACATTCTCTAGCATGTAATCATCTCACTAAAAGTTATCCTAAGAAACATATGTACGACAAAAAGAAACAACCTATACAACCTCTCTAGGCACATCTGAATGATCCTTATGACAACCTTCAACCAAACGTGATTATAAGTCTCACTTGACTACCTAAGCTAGAATCATTCTATCTTAATACATCAGCATATATATAATATTATATCTCCTTTAAAGGCTATCTAAAGACTTACTTAAGTAAATCAAGAAGATATTGTCGTTGATTGGCCTCTTGAAGACTACCTTATAACATGGGCAGCATAGATGACACAAACATGACTGTCATGTACCCATCAAGAATATTCACACTGAGTCAAGCAAAGAACATCTAAGTCCTACAAGCTATGTTCTTGAAAAAGGAATCATTAGAGGAGATTGAAGGTCACCAAACAAGGACATACAATGTGTTTACATTACATCAAAATTAGAAGGAAGAAGTAAAGGGTCCATGTATGCAAATGGCCCTTTCATGAATTTAAGAATTCACAAAAGAAGGCAACCAAACAAGTCATGTACCTTATTAAGGGAAAAATTTTCAAAGAAGTGTGTTCTTTATTTCTTTAGTATAAATATTTGTCTTTTATCAGTTTGCAAGAATTACACTACGTTGAATATTGACTATCAAATAGTAGTATCTTCTTAGTGAGTAATTAGTGAGTAAATTAGTGTGAATGTTGGGATTGATAGTTATGTTGTTGAGTTTGATTAATCTAAGTATTACCCCTATGTGATTCTTGGTTTCATTTGATTATTCTTCTTTGGGTTAAATTTATGTTGTTGAAGTCAATTGGGAGGTGAGGGTTTCAGTCCCTTGTTGCTCATAATTTCAATACCTTGAGTAGTAATCCACATATCTTTTATTTCTTTGTGTCTTTCCCTGTTTGATCTTTATCATTTGGTATCAAGAGCCTAGGTTTGGATTTTTTCTTATATATCTAGTCTTGGGTTGAAAAAAAATCTTAATTTTTTTGTTAATGTTTTTACATTATATCCTTGTTCCCTAGTATATTTTGAGTCTAGGTTCAAAATTTTGTTCAATTTGGAGTTGTAAAAGTGAAGTTAACATTAAAGGGTTTTAAGATTTTCAAATTTTTAAAGTTGGTCTTTTGATAGTGGAAATATAGGAGTTTAATAATTAGTGGGTTTTGTTCATTTAGTGGTAGGGAAAAAAATCCTAAAATTTGAGCAATTTTGAGTTGATTTGAGTGTATTGGGGTGTAGTGTGTGTTCTTCGTGTTCTTCAAGTTGTTCTTGAAGAAGAAGAAAGAATAAAGTACATTTGATCCAACTTTTTAAGTCAAAGTTTGTCAAATGTGTTTTTTGAGGCCCATTAGTGGAATTTTATGAAAAATCAAAATATATAAAAAATAAAACAAAAATTTTTTTTTTGAAAAATTCCACATGGACTGACACGTCATCAGACACATTAGATGTCATATGGCATGCTAGCGCCACAAGACATTGCATCAGCTGCCAGCGTAGTAGAGACCAACCAACAAGGCCCAGACGCCTACTCAGCGCGTGGGGTTCACTTTCAGAGGCTGAAAATTGCAGGTTTTCCCTTGAAAACCGAAAAACAATCTAAGTATGGTAAGTTTTTTGGACATAGAAATTTTTCTAAGTGTCCGAACTTCGTGATTCTTTTTTTTTTTTTATCATTTTCCCCTTTAATACCTCAACTAATTAAAAATAAATTAACATCTTTAATTACTTGTTAACTATTTTTAATAATCAAATCATCCATTCATGATCTTGCAAGTGATGAACTTTTTTTTAGGCTTGATATTTTGTCAAAGTGTTCAACTTCACTTCTTCTTCTTCTAAACTCTCTATTTTTTAAACTAATTAACATATTTAATTACTTGTTAACTAGTTTTGATCATCAAATGATCCAATCAACATCTTACAAGTCATGAACGTTTTTGAGGCTTGAAATTTTTCTAAGTGTCCAAATTCACTTCTTCTTCTTCTAAACTCAATTTCCTTCTATTTTTAGACTTTTTAACAATGAAATAACATCTTTGATTACGTTTTAACTAGTTTTTAATCATAAAATCATTTCTTTAATTTTTCAAATTAAGTAAAAAATAGTTATTTTCTACTTTTATTATTTGGTTTATTTTTCGCTAATCTTTTGGTACTTTTTTATTCTACTTTTCCCATATTAATTCTTTGATAACCTTCTTTATTGAAGTGCGTAATTTTTTGTTGGTCGTCCTTCTTTCAAGAGTAATAAGAATCCATTCCATCGAAAAGGATGGGTATTATTGAGTTGATTGAACTGATTTATTTCATAATCACCTTTGAGAAGACGCCATAGAAGGTGAGTTGAGAGTTTCATATGAGTGAAGTGATGTTTTTACTACTAACCTCATTTGTTGAGTTTTGTATATCATGTCTAATACAAGTCCAAATGGGGATAGCTCGGAGAACATCATGGAGGTTCTCGCCAACATATATAAACAAGTAGCAGAAATGAATGGAAGGATGGGAGATATGGAGGAAATATTGGTATGGGTAGAGAATGGGAATAAAAGGAAAGCAATTAAACCTGAAAATGTGGAGATAAGGAGGACATCAGTGAAGTCCACAACGCTGACTCCGGAACAAGCTCATAATCTATATTCTCCTCCACAAAGTCGTACTCGAAACTACCAATTCCCCACTTTCGTAACTCCCAACCTTCCAAACAACCTAACCCAGCCTAAACCACATCCAAATACACAACACCTATCATCCACCACAAGAGAATCTTGTTTTTGTGACCAACCAAATCAAATACCAAACTCCATTTCGAAATAATTCAAATGTATATTTTTATGAAACCTACACATGACATCCACAAAATGCACAACAATTTCCTTACCAAGACTATCAATACAAAAATCATCTCTATGATGAAATTAATGAGGAGTTAAATAATGATGAATTTTGGGGTATAGATGGAAAACAAAGGGAAGGAGTAAGACCTATGGAATTTGGGTGAGACAAAGGCAGGGGAGATCCAGATAGGATGGGATATAGAGGCGATAGGATGGAAAATAGAGGAAATAGGTTTAGGGTGAGGAATGATCAATATAGGGGCTTGAATACTCTCAAGGTCACACTTCCATGGCTTAAAGGAAGTAGTGACCCCCATGAGTTCTTGCAATGGAAAATTAAAAGTGAGAAGATCTTTCTCACAAAAAAATATCTTGGCAACTTTGACGACGAAGTATGATCTCACGCATTTTGAGTTGTATGCATCAACTAGGTTGGAGTCAAAGAGCAGGGGAAATGAGAATCGTCATAACTATGAGTCACCTACTTGGAAACAGTTGATTACACTTGTGGAGTTAAGGTACTTGAATCTGAACTACTACAAGGAGGTGCTAAAGAAGGTGTACATGTTGAGGCAAGGTACCAAAAGTGTGGTAGAATATTATGATGACATTGAGAACTTGCGGATTAAGTCTAAAATAGAAGAGAACATAGAATGTACAGGAATACAATTTTTGGCAAGTCAAGCCAACCAAGTTAAGATTGATTACAAATCCAAGACAAGTGAGCAACAAAAAGGAGGTAACAATGTTAAACCTAATTTTCCTCAACCCTCTACAATTCAATGCTTTAGATGTCAATAAAGGAGACTATGTTGAATATAGACTCTCAAATTGTAGTATCTTCTTAGTGAGTAATTAGTGAGTAAATTAGGGTGAATCTTGGGATTTCTAGTTAACTTTTTGAGTATGATTAATCTAAGTGTTAACCCTGTGTGATTCTTAGTTTGATTTGATTCTTCTTCCTTGGGTTAAATTTAGGTTGTTGAACTCAATTGGGAGGTGAGGGTTTTTGTCCCTTGTTTCCCATAATTTCAGAACTTTGAGTATTAGTCCACATATCTTTTATTTCATCCCTAACTAGAGTCTTTCTTAAGACTTATCTATGTAAGATACGAAGTGACAATTCCTATGCCCCCTTCACACCTCAATTAGACACCCTTAACTAATCTAGATAAGTAGTTACTAACATAGATGTTGTGTTACCTTTAAGTCATTATATTAATTAGTTATTTAAGACTCATTCATCATATAAGGACATTCAAGTAATGGTCTTTGACAAGACCTATGGACTCTAACTAACACCTTCAAATCCTATTGTGCAATGTCTAGATACCATCCCATACCACCACCTAAACTTCATAGAACTTCTCTAATGCTAGTAGGTATCCCATATGATGAACATATACCATGATAGCTAGACATGAAATCCGGAGTTCTAACCTACTCAAAGGAGGGTGTTCTACTTGCCAAGGGTAGAACTAGGACACATCCCTTGTAGGCACTTGGTTAAGGAATATGACGGGCTATTATGTAGTCTAATCTCATTATGTAGAGCTACTTCCCACAACATAATCACTCAGTTATATCCTTTGTTCTCATGGAGTAATTGACACTTAAGAATCACATGTAGAGGTTCCTTATCTAGTTGATAACTCAATCATATTCATCCTACAAAAGAGGTCCACTAGGGCTACCTTTCAATGGCGACTAAGATAACTCATTATGACCTTCCAAAGTATGATATGATGTTTTTCTGTGTAATCAAGCGTAATTCCACCGTTCCTCTACATGAAGGATACCATTATTACTCTCCAATTAAACATTCATAACCTTACCACTATGCTTAAGGTTCCATATATATGACCTTCTTAACATTATCTAAGGTCTCACATACCATTCATTCATACATTAAAAGGGTGCACTATGCCTACCTAGTTAATATATCTCATATTAACATATCATTCATACATGAATCAAGTAGACAAAAGTCTATCAAAACAACACACTACATTCATTAATTTATCATATATAGCTTATCATTCTTTTAAACACTTACGAATGAGCTTTATCATATTTATATCATCCTATACATTAATATATCATCATCAATATAACCATTAAATCATATAGTCAAGTAGGAACAATCATGTATAAGCATTTAAGACTACATATATAAGTACATAGTCATAGTCTTAAATGATCTCCAAATAAACATAGTAGGAACACATACTTTAACATAAATCAACTACACAAATCATCATAATACTTCAAGGAGTGCCGACAAGGCCATGATTATCATAATACATAAAGTAACGCCGATAAGGTCATATCAATTGCAAGTAAAGCACATAACACCACAACCATAAGTGGACCATACCAATCATAACATAATTGAATTCTAATTAACATAAAATAAAGATAAATAGGGCTCCGTACCACCAATCAATTCTCTCTAGTCCAATCCATGTCTAAATCATTTAATTCAATATCATAAGGTCCTTACCCATGGACATAAACATCAAATTAATATAAAAACTATGATACTCAATGAAACTAGGTAAATTCAATATAGATTCACCAATCTAAGACAACCTAGATATCAATTCAATACAATAACTAGATTAATCAACATCCTATAGAATACTACACATGAATTCATAAGCATTAAATCCAAATCACTTAACCCATAAATTAGTAAAAAACTATGGTTCATCAATTTCATGGGTTCATAGGTCAATTGAGTTAAAATTATCAAATTATCAACAGTTCAATCAATATACAATGCATTAAAAACTTTAATGCAAGAACCCATGGATAGATCAATAAATTGGACAATTCATCTTTGAAAACTTTAGAAAACTTCTTTGAAACTTGGGCTCCTAGATTAATAGAGTTTCAAGGATAAAAAATGATACCTGAATAAATCTATTCCTTTAAATTTGATAAAGAATATCAACTCAATTCTCCAATCCAGTCCATTTTTTTTAGTTTCGGGTCCAATTGAGTTCTAAAGAATTTCTAAGGGAATTTGAGTTTTGATTTTGAAGAATGAAATATTCCAAGTGTGAAAGACTTATAAATATATTTAAAATACCCAAAAGACCCCTAAGTAACTGACCTTTCTCTTAATTAGATGTGGGGTTAATTTACCAATTCGCCCCTAACTTAATAGAGCCAGCTCAGGAAAACAGTCTTTAGAGACGGTTGCCCATCAACGGGGCGTCAGTCCACCAACGGACCGTCCTGTCGTCCGTTGATGGGTTTAGAGACTAGAAATGGGAGATTATCTCCCAAGGCTAAGTCTGAACCCAAACATTCTATCGACGTGGCGTTAAGCAACCTACTGGCCGTGGATTGCCTCAATCGATTTGGCTGATCTAAGACAGCCTTTGGCTCTTTGAAGGATCGTTCTTCAAGGACCCTTGGATGGCCCTTGCGGATGTTTCCTGGAAGTTTCCAACCCGAGTATGTTTGTATATTTGTTTCGACCTCTAACATGAATTTAATCAAAAATGAACACGTAAAAACTCGACGAAATAGGCATAAACACACAAGGTCGTTCCAATGCAAACCTTTCAAACGTCATGGACGTTTCAGCTCCAAACGTCACAAAATATGACAGACTCCGTATAACAACATTTAATAAACTGATAACCTCATGAATCACACATAAACACATATGAGTCAAATAAGTGACTCAGTCGTCAAACGTCTTGGTCGTCCCTTAATGTTTCACTTCCAAATCACCTAAAATTCTATACACTGCTTGAATACCACATTATAAACAATTTTAGGGCCTTAGACCATCATGAAAATCATGTTAGACTCTATCTTGAGTTAAATAAATTGAGGGGTGTTATTTTTGCCAAGATTACCTACAAGTTATTAGTGGTGCAAAGGAAGGGAAACCACCAAGGCAAAAGGGAAAGCATAATAGAAAGGTCCAAGGCTTCCCACCTTTATAATTATTTCCCATGTTAATCACAACTAGTGTTGTGGACCACGATTTGTGAAAATGTTCGTGGACATACTTTAAACGCTTAAGAAGCCAAGCCAAGTGGCCACGATACTGCCCCAAGACCACGAGGCACTTCACAAGCCATTGGCTTGACCAAGACCCATCAACGAACTCGTGAAGGTGACTTGGCTTGTAAGGGTGTTTTAGTGTCATGGAGGGTTGGGGTAGCTACTGGAAATTGCTCCACAGGAACGACCACGAACCGCGTTGCCCTAAACTAACCATAAACATGGTTGTGGTACCTCGGATAAAGCTGCCAAGTGAGGGATTTATAAGTAAACCCCAATTAAACTTAGGTTAAGTGTGGATCATTTAGTAAAGGTTTTATTCACCTATATATACATATATTATAAAATAATAAACTACCCTAATTAAGTAATTCTAAATCTAAAACCCCAAACCACTCTCTCTCAAATATTCTCTCTCTAGAAAGAACCCAGAGAATAATAATAATAATAAAAAAAATAATAACAATTATAGTAATAATAACAATAATAATGATGATGATGATGATGATGATGATGATTATGATGATGATGAGGAGGAGGAGGAGGAGTATGAGGAGGAGGAGAATGAGAAGGATGAGGATGAGGATGACGTTGAGGAGGAGAATAAAGAGGACAAGTAGAAGAAGGAAAAGTAGAATAAGAATAATAAGGAAAAGAAGGAGGAGAAGAATGAGGAGGAGGAGGAGAAGGATAAGGAAAAGGAGAAGAAGATGGAGAAGTAGAACGAGGAGGAGGAGGAGAAGAAAGCATCATCGGTCGAAATCCCACCATTGATTCTATGTTGTTTAAGTTATGTGAAGCCCGTTCTTCCACCCATGGATCTGTCATATACATTCTAAATCTAGCTAGGGTTATGACTACATTGTGGGTTGGACTTGATTGTGTTTCCTATTTAGTGGGTTTGTTTGATGTTTTTCATGGGAATTCCTTAATTAACCCTGCACTAAGTTGCTGGAGGTGATCATGATGGGTTTAAGCCATTAATGGTGAAATTGAAGGTTCATGAGAAACCTTACTAAATAATGGTCTTGAGTAGTAATTGACCATAATTATGGTCATGTTAGTATGACTTGATGTACAAATTGTTGAGTAGGATTGACCTTTTACTTGTAAAGCTTTAATTTATCCTTAAAGATGAATTATGGCTTGATTAACCTAGTAATGAAGAATGTGATGAGAATTACTTTAGAAGAGTCCTATTATTTAAATGTCTTGTAACCTAGGTATGAGTAGGGATAAAATGAAGTTAAGCTTTTGATGTTAGGTTATTGTGTTGGATGTCGATTTACGATTGAAATTGATGAAAGTGATCCAACCACTTGAGCATGGATGGATTTTAAAGAACATCCTTCCATGAGACAAAAGGCTTAAGCAATGCTTAACAAGTCTACCTTGGAGTATATGCTTGACTCCAACTGTATATGATAATGAGAAGGAATTTTACACATGATAGGGTCTGGACTCCAAGAATACATAAGTTTCACATCTAGTAGATGTGAGGAATATCCAATTTAAAAGGGGAACTCTTACATAGTAGAGTGTGGGTTTTACCAAAGTTAGGTCTCATGAGATGGGACCCTTCACATAATTGAGCTCTCCTAGTATAGATCTCCATATCCTAGGGACTAATACATGCTTTAGAAGCATCTCATGGGGTCCAAAGCATCATTAACTAAGTCTTAATAAATGAAGTAACTCATACTGTTCAAAAGTGTTATGAACTTAAACATACCAAGTGTGGTATCTCATAGTGTTCATGAATATAGATTGACTTAGGCATACTATAAGAAGTATTTCATACGGTCCATGGTAATTAGGAACTTATACATACTTAATGATGTACCTCTTAGGGTTCAACTTAATAATGAACTAAGATGTGCTTGAGATAGAGTACCTCATAGGGTTCTAAAGTTAAAGAGAGGAACTAGGTTCCAAACTAAGAACTACTAGTAAGAGGACATAAAATCAGTACTTAGCATGATTAGTATTATGGTATGCTATGAGTGCATTGAACAAAGTATGACTTGGGGTAACTAAAGATAATATCACGACCCGAGAGTATACCCTTTAAGAAAAGGTATTCTCAAATCTTGACACAACATACTTGATCTCTCGGAGATCTTGTACAAGCCTTCTGACATCATAGCATAAATGTATTAAAAATTTTACAAAAATCAATACTTTTCACAGAATCAAATAATACTTCAAAATATCTCCCATAGAAAATCACATGAAAGACTAAGTCTCAAATACTCCATCATAGTCACATTAATATCTTGGATCACAGACCATACATCAACAAAATAGAAATATCTAATTCTACTATAATACTTTTAAAAAAGAAAACTAAATATAGTAATTTCCTAAAATCAATTGAGGACGTAAACAACTTTTCTTGAATGAGTTCTAATCCAAGCTTCCACTTCAAAGACTCCACTCAAATTCCACCTAAACCTTTAGACATAAACAAAATATATGGAATTAGTACATTAGAATGCACTAAGTGTGGTGACATGTCGATAGAATCATATTAAAAGGACACTTGTATAAAACATGCTCTTTTTTAAGGTAAACTTCATAAGACAAGAATAACAGTCACTTACAACTGATGATAAACATATATATGTCACATTCTACAATATAAAACCACTATCACTTCAAAACACATAAACATGAGACGCTTATAGCAAAGGTTATTCTAAGACTCACTTGAGTAAGTTATGCAGCCACCACCCATAAAACCCCTTACCATACACTAAAGTGATCTTAAAGACTACCTTAGATAATATTATTCCCATGTCATCAATTAAACTCCCTACAAAAAATTACTCTAAGTATCACCTAAGTAAGACATAAAGAGACTTACCATACACCCTATCCAAGCCTACCTAATAAATCCTTAAAGCTACTCTAGATAAGTACCTTTTAATTAACATGCATTTAACTTAAGTCATTATATTCATTAATTATTAAAGAGACCTTCACCAATTAAGGACTTTCACATAATGGTCTTGGCGAATACCTAGGGAACCTACATACTAAAATCCTAAAAGACTACTCGTGCAATGTCTAGTTAGAGTCCCATTAAACTAGCTACACTTTGTATAACTTCTCCAACGCTAGCATGTATCCATATGATGATAATACACAATAACTGACATAGACAAAGGCATGGAATACTGAGTCTACCTTACTGCGATAGAGGGATGATTTCATGGGCTTCATGGATGACAGTAACAAGACTGGCATGTTCCCCTCAAGATCATTCACACGGAGTCAAGCAAAGAATCTCCAAATTCTACAAGCAATGTTCTTGAAAAGGGAACACCATAGAAGGACATACAATGTGCTAACATTACATCAAATGTAGATAGAAGAAAAAAAGAGGCCATGTGTGCAAATGACCATTTCATGAATTAATGAATTTACAAAAGAAGGCAACCAAACAAGGCCCTTATCTCATTAAGGGCAAAATTGTCATAAAAGTATATTCTTTATTTTTTCAGTATAGATATTAGTCTTTTATCATTTTGCAAGACATAGAGTCCGTTGAATATTGACTCTCAAATTGTAGTTTTTTCTTTGCGAATAATTAGTGAGCAATTAGAGTGAATCTTAGGATTGCTAGTTAACTTTTTCAGTTTGATTATTCTAACTGTTACCCCTTTGTGATTCTTTGTTTCATTTGATTATTCTTCCTTGGATTAAATTTAGGTTGTTGATGTTAAATGGGAGGTGAGGGTTTTAGTCCCTTGCTGCACATAATTTCAATAACTTGTGTATTAATTCACATATATTTTATTTCTTTGTGTCTTTCCTTGTTTGATCTTTATCATTTGATATCAGGAACCTAGGTTTAAATTTATTCCTAGAAATCTAGTCTCGTGTTAAAAAAAATATCTTAAATTTTTTTTGTTTTGTTTTATTGTTTTTGACACTAGATCCTTGTTTCCTAGTGTATTTTGAGTCTATCTTTTAATTTTTTTCTATTTGGATTGTAGAAGTGAATTTGTCATTGAAGGGTTTAAAACTTTTCAAAATTTTAAAGTGGGTCTTTTAATAGAGGAGAAATTGGAGGTTAACAATTAGTGGGCTTTGATCTCTTAGTTCAAGGGAAGAAAATCCGAATATTTGAACGAATTTTGAGTTTTGATTTGAGTGTATTGGGTGTTCTTTGGGTTTTTCAAGTTTTTCCTGAATAAGAAGAAAGTACATTTGATCAAACTTTTCAAGTCAAAGTTTGTCAAAGGTGTTTTTATTGGGGGTCCATTAGTAGAAATTTGAAAAACAAAAACTAAAATCTGGAAAAAAAACTAAAATAATATATTTTCCACGTGAAGTGACACGTCAAAAGCCACATCAGATGCTATCTGGCACGCCAGCATCACACGACATTACATTAGAAGCAAGCACAACAGAGTCCACCCAAGAAGGCCCAGAGGCCTTGTCAGCGCGTGGAGATCAATTGTAGAGGCTGAAATTGCAGGTTTTCCCTTGACAGCCAAAAAGTATTCTATGTAAGGGAAGACTTATGGACCTAGAAATTCTTCAAAGTGTCCAAACTTCGTGATTTTTTTCTATAATTTTCCCCATCAATTCCTCCACTATTTAATAATTAATTAACATCTTTAATTACTTATTAACTAGTTTTTATAATTAAATCACCCAATTAACATCTTACAAGTGATTAATTGTTTTTAGGCTTGATATTTTTATATATGTCCAAATTCACTTCTTCTTCTTCAAAACTCATTTTCCTTCTATTTTACAACCTTTTATAAATTAATTAACATCTTTGATTACTTTTTAACTAGTTTTTAATCATCAAATCATTTCTTTGATCCTTCGAATTAAGTAACTAGTAGTAATATTCTACTTTTGTTACTTGGTTTATTTTGAGTCCGAATCTTTTGGTACTTCTTTATCTACTTTTCTCATCTTAATTCGTTGATAACCAAATTCTTGATTAAATTCTGTTAGTTTTTATTGGGTCCTCCTTTTTTCAAGAGTAACAGGAATCCATTTCATTACAAAGGATATGTGATCTTTTGTTGATTGAACGGAGCTACTTCATTATCAATTTTGAGAGGATACCATAGAATGTGAGTTGAAGGTTTCATACGAGTGAAGTGAGGCTTTTGGTACTAACCTCTTTTTTTAAGTTTTATAGGTATCCTGTCTAACACAAGTTCAATTGGGGAGATCTCGGAGAATATAATAGAGGTTCTTGCCAACATCTCTAAGCAAGTAACAGAAATGAATGGATGGATGGGACATATGGAGGAAAAGTTTGCATGGGTAGAAAATTAAAATAAAAGGAAAGCAATTCAATCCGAAAATTTGTAGATAAGGAGGACATAGGTGCATTCCACTACCCTTACTCTAGAACAACCTCATATCTATGTTCTCCTCCATAAAGTTGTAACCGAAACTACCAACGCCCTACTTTCCAAACTCCTAACCCTCCCAACCACCTAACAAAGCCTACACCACATCAAAATCCACAACCCTATCACCCACTACGAGAGAATATTACTTTTGTGGCAAACAATGTCCAATATAAAACTCCATTTCGAAATAATTCAAATGCATCTTTTCATGAAACCTACACATCACAACCACAAAATGCACCACAAATGTCGTACAAAGACTACTAATACCAAAACCCTTTCTATGATGAGATTAATGAGGAGTTCAAAAATGATGAGTTTTGGGGTAGAGATGGAAATAGAGTACAGAGGGAAGGAGTAAGACCTCGGTAGTTGTGGTTGGACTAAGCTAGGGGAGATCAAGATAGGATGGATATAAAGGCAATAGGATTATAAACAGGTTTAGGGAGAGGAATGATCAGGACAGGGACTTGAACACTATCAAGTTCACACTTCCATGGTTTAAAGGAAGTAGTGACCTAGTGAGTTCTTGTTATGGAAAATTCAAAGTGAGCGGATCTTTCTAAAAAATAGTATCTCTGCAACATTGAAGGCGAAGTATGTTCTCAAACAATTTGAGGTGTACACATCAACTTTGTGGTAGTCCAAGAGTGGGGAAAGTAAGAGTCATAACTATGAGTTACCTACTTGGAAAGAGTTGATTACCCTTACGGAGTTGTGGTACTTGACTCCAAACTACTACAAAGAGGTGCTCAAGAAGGTTTACATGTTGAGGCAAGGTACCAAAAGTGTAGAAGAATATTATGAAGAGTTTGAGATATTGCGGATGAAATCTAAAAACAAATATAATATGGTATGTACTGTAATATGATTCCTGGAAATTTTGAGATATGATATATTGAAGACCTTGAAGTTTAAGCACTATGAGACTCTTGAAGTGGCTTTCCTTGATGCCTCAAACGTAGAAGCAGATTTGAAAGAAGAAAAGTCATATAAGGTTAAAATTTCTTTAACTGCCACATGGAACAAAGCTCGCGATAATTCGAAGACGACATATAGGGAACTAGCTAATGGTGGAGGTTAAGCTAACCAAGTAAAGCTTCATTACAAATCCAAGGCATGTGAGCAACCACAAAGAGGTAACTATCTTAAATCTAAATTTCCTCAACCCTCTATAATTCAATGTTTTAGAAGTCAAGGGAGGGGAAATGTTGCTAATGAGTGTCCCAATAGAAGAACAACTATTGTTGTTCATGGTGGATAAAAGACTGAAGATGAAGAGGAGGGAGAGGGAGATAGGGATGAAGGAGAGAAAGGTGCTTCATGGAGAAGGGAAAGTCTTTGATTAATTATGCTGAAGTCTTGAACATCAATGCCAATATTTCATGTGTTGTTAGAAGAAATGTTGGAGCATTGAAAAATAAGAACATGACGAAAGGGAATCTATTTCATGCTAGGTGCAAAATCCAAGATAAAGTGTGTTCCTTAATCATTAATAGTGGAAGTTGCAGCAATATGGTGAGTAGTTCCTTGGTGGAGCGTATTAAAATACAAACCAACAAGCATACCAATCCATATAATCTACAATGTTTCAATGAGAGTGAAGACATGAAGGCCCTCAAAAAAGAAAGTATTTTATTTTGTTTAGGAATGTATAACGATGAATTGGTTTGTGATGTGGTTCCTATTATGGCATCTCACCTACTATTGGGTATACCTTCGACATTTGATAGAGATATTTTGCACCAAGTTAGATCAAACAAATACAGTTTCGTGATTTAAAATAAAAAGTGTGTTCTTTAACCTCTCACTCCATATCAAGTTAGTGAGGACTATTGGGTTATGAAGGAGCTTCTATAAAGAATAAAAACCGTGGAGGCAAAAGGTGATGGCGAAAGTTCCACAATCGTTCCAAAAGAGGGGAGTGCCTTAGGTAAAAATAAAAAGAGCATGTGCATGATAGCGAAGACAAGCAAGTGTTTAAAGGGTGTGGACAAGGGAAGATTTCTAGTGTGCCTTGTCAACACCAACCTATTGTTACATGCTAACCAAGGTACTAACACTTTGCCTAGTATTATTTCTTCTCTTTTGTAGGTATATGATGAACTATTTCAAGATGAGATGCCCGCTGAATTACCACTCTTTAGCGGAATCAAGAACCAAATTAAATTTTTACCGGGTTCACAAATTCCAAATTGTTAAGCTTATAGAAGTAACGTGGTAGAAACCAAAGAGCTATCAAGGCAAGTGGAAGAGCTTCCTAATAAGGGGTTGATCAAAGAAAGCCTAAGTCTCTGTTCCATACCAGTTATTCTTATTCGTAAAAAATATGGCATTTGGAAATGTGCATTGTTTATAGAGCCATAAATAATATCACACTAAAGTATCGCCATCCCATTCCTCGACTTGATGATATGGTTAATGAGATATATGGTTCTATTTTTTTCTCCAAGATTGACCTACGAAGTGGGTATGATAAAATTCGGATGAAATCGAGCGATGGTTGAAGACGGCTTTCAAGACAAAGTGTGGGTGGTATGAATATATTGTTATGCCATTTGAATTTCCAAATGCCCCAAGAAATTTCATGGAATTGATGAACCATGTTTTTAAGCCTTTCATGAATATGTTTGTTGTGGTGTATTTTGATGACATACTTGTGTATAGTAAGACAATGGAGGAACATGTATCCCATTTGAAACAAGTGTCTGATGTTCTACTACATTAGTGTCTCTTTGCAAACTTTAAGAAATGTTCGTTTGATGTTGAAAAAGTTGTGTTTTGGGTTTTATGGTTATTTCAAATGGGTATGAGGTCGATGAAGAGATGTTGGAGTCCATCAAAACTTGGCCGACCCCAATCAATACAACCGAGGTAAGAATTTTCATGGGTTAGCAAGTTTTTATCGGCTATTAGTGAAGAGATATAGTTCAATTGCTTCTCCTTTGACTAAAATGATCAAGAACGATGTCCCTTTTGTATGGGGTGAGGAGTAGGTGAAGTCTTTTCATGCCTTGAAATTGATGTTGAGTTTTGCACCCTTGCTCCAACTACCCATGTTTGATAAGGCCTTTGAAATTTAACGTGATACTTCAGGTGTTGATATAGGTGGTGTGTTGATTCAGGAAGGAAAACCATTAGATTTCTTAGTGAAAATCTAAAAGGAGCTACGCTCATGTATTAAACTTATGACATGAAATTGTATGCACTTTTGCGAGTGTTGTTTCATTGGCAGCACTACATGTGGCAGAAAGAGTTTGTTGTAAGGACCGATCATAAGTCCTTGAAGCATCTTAAGGGGAAATCCAAGGTTGATCCAGCGACATGATAAGTGGTTTGAATTCATTAACACCTTTATATATGTGATAAACTACAAGCAAGTCAAGGAGAATGTGGTAGCGGATGCTATAGAAAGAAGGTTTGGTGTAACAACCCGTATTCTACGTGAACTAGTTTATTGTATATATTGCTTAAAAATTTCCTTGTGATATAGTTATGGACTCGGTTTGATAATTGAGGTTTCTGTCTAGAAAGTAAGCTGTTAAAATTTTCACCCCTCTCTTATTGTTACATTATTTGTAAAATATTGTATGTATTAAAGAACTGTTGTGTGTTGCCTCTGTATGGTGTGAGCTTAGTGTATGCTCATGAAGGAGGTTCTTGTTGGGACATACATGGATGGAGTCCCCTTAAATTTTGATTGTGAACTTGTTTTGATAATGTAAATGTTAGTTGGAATTCACAAGGTATTGATCGAATGTCATGAGTTCATATTGCGATATCAACATTGTGAGTCTTAGGGACTATTTTTTGTATCAAAAACATAAGAGGGTCTAGATTGATATGTAGAGAAGTCATGAAAACGAGTTAGAGGAAAGAACCTTGAAAGTGATGTGATCCACCACTTAATTAAGTATTGCATGAGCTTACGTCATGCCATTCCTTCAATATTGTTTTCTAGACATGATGATGCCTAATGTGTTTCGGAGGACCTTATTAAAATAATTAGCGGAAAATGGATGGAAGAACTCTGGATGGGATCAATTATAGATATAATGTGAATTACTGTTTTTGTCTGATGAAGTATTTCAAACTTGTTTAGAAACTAATATTAGCTTTTATTATTCACTCCATTGTAGATAAATAATCTTAAAAGAATATGCTTAGCTCATTGTGATATCCATTTTTGTGCAGCAAGGTATATGAGGCTATTGGATTTCCTATTTCCTTGGCATGAATCCAACACTTTTAAGCTTTCTAAGTGATCTTAGTAGTGACTGATCCATAAATGCAGTCTACATATTAAAGTAAGAACTCTACTATGAGTTTTTTCCTAAATGTGGTTTTTGCTCTACCATGAGTTAGTGTGCAAGGTTTAAAATTGTTTCATTGTCAATGTACCCTCTGCATGATCTTCCCATATCTTGCCAACTTGCTTCAATTATCTATTCCATCATATATGCCATCTTTTCACATGTTCATGTGTTCCCTTTATTGGTTATTAATCCCATTGTATTATACTATTATGTTGCCTCACAAGATGTCTACTTGCTCTATATAACATTTATATGTATGAACTATCTTGGAATATCTATCCATCCTTAAGTTGAATTTGCCAACATTTTTCCTTGTTTCCACATTTATGTGTACCTTGTTTTTTAATTAGTTTGTGATTATTTGTCTATCATATAGAGTTCATATCTCTTGGCTGAAAGTTATATGTCTTCACTTCGTATGTGCTTCAATTAGAGATGTCAAAAACGCATACTGAGTCATAGAAGAAGTACTATGTTGGTGTCACATTTGCTTCCCACGTCATTGTCATTATCGTTAGTCCATATTCGCATGTCTTCTACTACTTGGTTCATCGTTCCAAATCTCAACAATAATTATGATCACCAAAACATCAATTCCAAATGAGTTATTATCAACCAAATAACAATCTCAATAGAGTTAAGATAATCCAAAGTACACAGTCTCAAAAGAGTTATGTACATCAAAGCAACAATCTCAAAGTTAAAAAAAATCTAAGTGAAGAAATTTGTAAAATTATTGGTTGAAGCCAAGGGTCAAAAGCCTAGCATGGATCAATCCCAATTGGTATAGAAGGGTGGCAGCTCATGGGCGAAATGCTAGAATGCGCCGGTCCTAATAGGTTTAAGAGGGTGCAAGCTCAAGGGTGAAAGCCTAGCATGGGACGATCCCAATTCGTATGGAAGGGTGGAAAGTCAAGTCAAAATCCTTGCATGGATCCCAAGTTTAGGAATTCTGAGGACAACATCCAGTGGTTAAAATGTCCGGCATGGGTTATCCTCTCTACCACTGATCTTTTCGTCATTTCTATTACATGGCTTACAAAAATTATAACAAAGAAAAGTAAAGAAAAGAATGTAACATACACTATTCCACAAGTATAAGAAAAGGTGGTATCTAATCCTTTTCTATTGGTATTTGGTTTCACTTGAGCTCTCATGTCACATAAAGTTGTATAATGCCTTACATATTCAGTACATTCTTTCGTACTGACGTCCCTTATTGGGGTGCTATATTTCATAATGTAGGTACAAGTATTCAAAAGTATATCTCTCTAATAGAAGCACTTGATACTTAGCTATTCTTTGTGAGCTCCAGATTTATTTCCTGTTGACATTTTAAAGCTATCATATGTATTCATAGTTTCACTTGTCACATGTATTGTATATAAAGCTTTTAATCAGTAATCTATATAATAGTTTACTTTCTCATCATAGGTTAATTGTAAGGCATGTTTTCATAGGGTACTTGTCTGTATCACCTAGGGTTAGGGTGTGACGAAAGTGGTTTTAAAAAAGTTTGTCCTAGGGTGTCTAAAAAGCCATTCATAGTAGAGCGTTAGTTATAAATGTTTGGCACGCTACATTTATAATTATGGATCTACTTGGACATTTAAGAAAGTTACCTTCCTTCATAATTCTAAAAGTTCGAGAGAGAGAAGATAAGAAGCAAATTTCCAGTTGTACAGGATCATGCTATTCTATTATCTACAGTTAAGGTTAACAGTTGTTAAAGTGTCAGCATGTGACAAATTTAAAGGACCTCAAGTTACAAAAAGTTTTACTAGATTGAGCTCATTTTATTCGATCATGTAAGTTTTAAAGGATTTTATGTTATTTGCATTTAATGTTTTAATGGTACCATTTGCATAATGTTAGTTAAAAATTTATTTGTTACCTAGTTCCATATTTTTGTTGAAGCATTTCCAGGAACATCTACTTATAGGATCAATTCCTATGAGAACAGTTGTTCTTAGTCTTTGATAAACAACGAATTTTAAGCGTTACACTTGTTCTCAAAATTGATGTAGTTTAACCAGTTTCTCAATTTATTAGTGTAATAGTATTAGTAGAGATACCTTAAATTTGTTGGCAAGGATCAAATTATCACCGTATGTCCTCCCGACTATGTTAACATTTGGCATTTATATTGTATGTTCCAACAATCTATAATAAGTACTAATAACATTTGTATTCTTTTCATGGTTATAAAACTTATAATAAGTGTGTCAATTTCATAAAATAATAATATGTATGGCAATTCCTATTATGATCTATGTTCTTGCTACAGAATCAGGATGTTACTAAAGGGTAAGGTTTACAAAAGGATAATTGATTGGTTAGACCTAAGTTGTAATTAGTCAGGTTATACATAGTGCGATTAGAGTTCATGAAGATACTATTTTTGATTAAAAGGCACTTGTTAGATAGGAAGCATGTGAGAATAAAGTTAAGAGATGTCATTTGTCAATTCCCTAAAAATACGAGTAGGAGTGATATGATGATGCTATAGAGGTATGACATAGGTGGTTATGAAATAGTGATTGCTAAGTGTAGAAGTCAAGAAAATATTATAAATTTTTTTCAACTCTAACAAGTTATAATGGTGCACCTGGGAACAACTTTTTGAACCTTTGTTAGAAAAGAAGTCAGTTTAGTACTGATTTAAGTGTGGATAACAACAAGAAAAAAAGGGTGAATTGAAAGGTTACTATATAGAAAATACATGGGCCAAGTTCATCCACATCATTAGTATCAAAGAGAAGTAGAGCATTATACGCATGTGTAGACTTCCATCAAATTAAATAGAGCTATTACATGATTCATTTAATAGAGCATGCACTAATTCATCAATCATAGTCTGGTTAATAAAGAGGAAAAATTGATCATATGCTAGCTATTATAATTTGTGATATTGCATAAGAAAAGAGTCGGAGCACCCTAACTTTTTTTTAAACAAAAACCTATTGGTATTGACAGAGCCCTATCTAGTTAATCCCAAAGGGAGCACTCTAAGATTTTATGAATTATAATATAACATTATATGTACCGAACATTTACATGTTATTATTGTTTTTTTATGGTGCGTTCAATCTTTAATAATTATTTTATATTTGACCCTCAAAGGACACCGGCATTGAACGTGATATAAGACAAGATAGTAACAAAGAAAAAGTTGACCTCAGACTTCTACTCCAAAAATGAACTATTGAGGTTTTTCTTTTTCTATCTTAACTGGGGTATTTATATTAACCTCGAGGGGAAGGAAATCCCGAATAGCAGAACATCTATAAGAATTCCATGGAGATTGAAGAGAGTATATGGGGAAATCAACTGTATGTGCTTTGAGGTGAGTAAGGAATATGAGTAGAATTATCCCACCCATAACATAACTCTTAAGACACTGTATTTTTTCCATAGACATAAAGAGTAGTTCTATAGAATATCTTCCAAAGATTGTTTGATATATAATCATATATGCTACATGTTCAACTAATATATTTGTATGACATTTGTCCTTTATGTATTAGTTTCTCACATGTTACCTAATGGCATAATATTCTTGGATATAAGTGTAATTCGGTTTGGAGCACCCTTGTTTATTGTCATACGTTTTCATAGGGTCATTCCCTACATGCCATTTATTGCACTGGTTAATTTGCACATGTCACTTCTCCATATTGTGTGGGTACTGCAGGCTAATTGATTGTATCATATGGGAATAATTATTTCTCATGGGTTATATTAATCACATACCACTTGTTGACATGTCATATGCATGATAAACCATTTCTATATATTTTACATGCCTGGTAGCCAACTTGCTTGAACATTAGAGGACTTATAGCTTTTCTGGCCAGGTGTTAACATATGTTTCACTTTCTCATATTTCATATATGTACTCATTACCATGTTTGTCCACCTATCTATGTGATATAACGCACTTTCTAAATGTTACTTGTGTTACGTAGTTCATTCTCTTATATATTTATATGTTATATGGTCTTCATGTCTTACCATATGTAGTCATGTATCATGTGATCAACTAGTCCATTCTTACATTCCTTAGAGTTCGTTCCCTCACACGCTACCATATAGCTCAGATGCATACATACACTATATATTTCAATCTTAATGCTCTTATACCCTATACACTCCCTTTTGGGTTAGTCAGCCTATGTGTCATGTCCAATGTGACTTATTCATCCATATACTATGCACTTTGTGCTTAAAGATTTGAGTTAAAAAAAATGGGAAAACATTTCCTTGTATCACTACGTAGTGTAGATTTTTACCAGAAACGGTTGGGCATATATACGTAAATTTAATCAACCAAAGATACACATAACTTATCATAATTCCCTATTCGAATGTGAGCCATAAAACTTTAGAGTTTATATTAACAGCTAGGTGATTTTATAAGATGAGTCTCGAAAAAGAGTCAGGAGATAAAAAAAGGGAAAGTACCTCCCCAATAGGTTATGCCTATGATTTTATGTGTCTGTTCCATGTACAAAAAAATAGGAGATACTATAGTTATTCTTGATTGTTAACGCCCGGAAGCTAATCTCAAAATGTGTAACCTCCATTGAAGAATTACATAAGGAATAGAATTTGACATAAGATACTTCGAAAAAGAATATGTTAGATATCCTAAGTAGCCTCCTCATTAAAAACATAAACATAAGGATGTGAGATCATGTGGTCACTTTATATGATCAAAAGTCTTACTAGCATATTTGCATTTGATGTGTCATTTGCATGTCATGAGTTTAGTAGGGCATTAAATTGCTTATTTGTATGAGTTCTATTTTTGTATCATCAGTGAATCATATGATTAAGAAAGGGGTTTTATTTTTTGTTTTGTTATTTTATGATCCATATCTATTGAGACTTCATGCTATACTTGTTTATAGTGTTTTAGATTATTCTATGGATTTTGGGTAGTCCGATTTATGATGAGGACACTCGCAAATGTCCAAGTGAAATTCCTACGTTAACCAAAATATAAGCATCACGCATCATTCAAGGACGAATGATCATAAAAGTGGAGCATGTAACACCCTATATTCTACGTGAACTAGTTTATTATATATGTTGCTTAAAAATGTTCTTGTGGTATTGTTATGGACTCGGTTCCCTGATCGACTTTTGACAATAGCATATATTTGAAGTTATAATACCCAGTGCCTTCCAACATATATGCGAATAATTTAACTTAAAAAAATTCAAACTCGGGTTAGTAAATGGGCCGATCCCAATTGTTATGTAAGGGTGGCAGCTGAGGGGCAAAAACCTAGTATGATTCGATACCAATTGGAGGAATTATGAGGACATCATCCCATAGGTTAAAATGCCTAGCATGGGTGATCTTCTTCTACTGCTAATCAGCTTGTCATTTCAATTATGTGGATTACAAAAATTATAACGCACAGAAAGCAAAGATAAAAAAGTGACATACACAATTCCACAAGTTTAAGCTAAGGTGGTCTCTAATCCTTATCTATTGGTATTTTGGCTCACTTGATCTCTAATTTCACATATGTCTCTATTAGGCCTTACATATTCAGTACATTCTTTCGTAGTGACGTCCCTTATTGGTGTGCTGTATTTCATGTTGCTGGTACAAGTATTCAATAGTAAATCTCCCCAATAGAAACACATGATACTCAGCTGTTGTTAGTGAGCTCCACGTTTATTTGGTGCTTTGCCAAGTCTTTACTATGAATATTTTCAAATCTTGGTTTCCGATAAAGGTTTTGTAGACATTGTAAAGATATATTATGTATTCATAGTTTCACTTGTCACATGTATTGGTTCAGCTAGTCAACATTTGTTATATATAAAGCTTTTCATCACTTATCTGCATAATAGTATACTTTCTCATCATAGGTTACTTGTAAAGCATGTATTCATTGGGTACTTGTCCGCCTCACCTAGAGTTTGGGTGTGACATTTGTATTGGTCAATACCTTAGTTTCTAGAATGATAAGCTTTGAAAGCTTAAAGGGATTTTATTCTATGGATTCTGACATCAAAGATACTTGTGATAATCTTACTAAAGGGAAGCGAGTTGATAGTTACCGATATGTTGATGGGTTTTTGTTCAAATATGGTAGAGCATGTGTTCCCATTAGCTCATGGAGAGAGTAATTTGTTAAGGAGGATCATAATGGTGATTTTATGGGATACTTTTGGATAATAAAAACACTTGATATTTTTAAGGAGCAGTTCTTTTGGACCAAGATGAAACATGATGTGGAGAGGATTTGTGGATTGTGTCTAGAATGCAAGCAAGACAAACCCACGACTAGGCTCTAAAGTAAGTATTCTCCTCTTCTTGCTCCTAATTGTCCGTGGATGGATATTTCTATGGACTTTGTGTTGGGAGTTCCTAGGAGTAAAAGAGGATATGATAGTATATTTCTGGTAGTGGATAGATTTTCTAAAATGGATCATTTTATTCAATTCCATAAATGTGAAGATGCAGCCCATGTAGCGTCTTTGTTTGTTATCAATGTTCTTATATTGCATGGAGTTCCTCAACCCATTGTTAGTTATCGGGATTCCAAGTTTCTATGTCATTTTTGGAAGAGTCTATGGGGTACACTTGATACCAATCTTCTCTTGTCTACTTCTTGCCATTCTATAACGGATGGACAAACTGAAGTAGTCGACTGGACTCTTGGAACCATGCTTCGTTGCATGATTAGAGGAACCCCAACTAATTTTGAAGACCGCTTCCCTTGATTAATTTTTCATATAATCGGTTTTTCCACTACTCTTTTTGAATGTATCCATTTGAGGGATGCTATAGTTTTAAACCTTTATTTCCATTAACCATGACCCCTTTATCTAGTGATGTTGCTGTGAGACTAGATGCCAAGCAAAGGGCAGAACTGATGATTAACATTCATTCCAAGGTCAAACAGTCCATTAAGAAAAAAAATTAAAGGTGGCCATTTGAAAGAATCGAGGGAGAAAGGAAGTTCTCTTAAATCTAAATGATTGGGTGTGGGTGCTTTTCTAAAAGGAAAGGTTTCCACAAGTACGAAAAAGAAAGCTAAGCCCAAGAGGGGATGGATGCATCCTTCCAAGTATTCAAGCGAATTAATGACAATGCGTACATGATATACCTACCAAGTGAGTATAATCTTCATAATGATCCAATTTTAAACATACTCTAAGTCTGGCAAAATTATAAAAGAAAAATAAAAAATACACTTCTTTTACAATTTTGCCCTTAATGAGGTATGGGCCTTGTTTGGTTACCTTCTTTAATAAATTGTTGAATTCATGAAATGTTCATTTGCACACATGGCCTCCTTCCTTCTTACTTCTAAATTTGATTTAATTAGAACACGTTATATTTCCTTCTTTGGTGACCTTCAATCTCCTCTAATGATTCTATTTTCATGAGCATTGCATGTAGGCCTTGGAGATCCTTTGCTTGACTCCATGTTAATGGTATTGAGTGGTGCATGTCACTCATGTTAGTTTCATCTATGTTGAGCATGTTATTATCCTCTTTTTGTTGAAAATGATTCATCCTCGTTAAAAATGTAGTATCTTCTCAGTGAGTATTTAAGGTGAATCTTTGGATTGCTAGTTAACTTCATTAGTTTGATCAATCTAATTGTTATTTCTTTGTGATTCTTGGTTTCATTTTATTATTCTTCCTTGGGTTAAATTTAGGGTTGTTGAAGTCAATTGGGAGGTGAGGGGTTTAGTCCTTTGTTGCCCACAATTTCAACAACCTGAGTATTAACACATATATTTTATTTCTTTCTGTCTTTCCTTGTTTGAACTTTCTAAAGGGTGTTCTACTTGCCAAGTGTAGAACTAGGAAACATCCCAAGCATAGTCTCTTAGTGCTAGCCTTTGTTCTAATATAGTAATTCAATGATAAGGCAGTATGAAGAGGTACCAAATAGAAGTCATACCAAAATCATAATACACCTTATAAAAGGGGGTACAGTAGGGCTGCCACACATTGGTTACTAGGATAGCTTCATGACTTTCCTAAGGATTATTTCATGTCGTTCCATCCAGCAAACCCTTAAGTCCATCATAAACACAAGAAGGATATCAATACGCTTTCGACTTCAAGGATATTATAACCTTTTATCTAGGTTGAAGGTTCCTCATAAATGACCTTATTAACTATGTTTCAAGGTCATATTTCAATAGAACACATACATTCATGACAAAGGTACTTTAACCTACTATGTAAAGAGTCATATTCGTATTTCATGTATCAAGTAAAGGGACATAGGTCTACCACAACGAGACTCACCTTTTTATATTATCACATATGAAATCACATTCATGTAGCACATAGGGTAAACTAAGTATAGTACAAGACACCCTACAGACTCCTATAGCAACATCACATAATCTCTTCATGATACTCATGTAGGGAACTAAGAAGATTCATAGATCCATATTAAGTAAAACACATTAAGGCATCACTATAGTCTACTACAGACACCTATCATCAACTAGAATAACACATGGTTTGACTTCACATATACACATATGCCATATAGACCTTCATAATACTCACATATTCAAGTTATAACCCGATACTATCATAATTTATAAAGTAATGCCGAAAAGGCAATATTATTCACAATTATAGCACATAATCAACACCACCATAATTAGACAATACAAAACATCACAATTGAAATACTTATACTAAAAAATATACAGAACGTTAGGTCAACGTACAACCATTCCACCAAAATACCTCCAATCGATAGCCAATTCAATCGATAAAGACTCTTACCAATAGTCACAATCACAAATTCAATCAATAATAACAATATAATATTTTTCAAGATAATACAATATGAAAATCGTCAATATAGTACAACCTATGTAAAATTATAACATGTTTCTTACATAATTCAACAGCCCAAAGTAATCTACACAAGAATTCAATACAATAGAGTTATGATCAAATCACCCATAATATTACTAAAATAAGGATTTCATGATTTTCATGGGTTCATAAGGAATTTCATATAAAATAATTCAATTCACATAAATTATATAATAAAGCATTGTTTCAAATCATTTCATGCAAGAACCCAAGGATAGAACTTGAAATAAAACATTTCATGTTTTTACTTATCTTTGAAACCCATTTGAATTTGATTCCTTGAATGGAAGAGGATCGAATGATGAAACATCATACCTTATTTGAATAAATACCAAGAAATTGATGGATAATTATTTTGAAAATAAGTCTACTTCCTTGGAGCTTCAAAGCTTCATTAATGCAGGTTTTAGAGGGAAGGAATGGAGAGGTTTTTTTAGTTGAGGGATTAGCTTTGATTCGTTAGTTAGAGTCTTAAAAAGACTTAATAACCGTCAATAAGTCATCCCAAAATTACCCAAAAGATCCCTTCACATAATGGACATTTTAACCAGTTCAAATTGATGTAAAAACGATATGAGTAAATATGGGAGGACACTGCGCGTCGGAGGTCACCTCTGATTCTTGGTTTTGGAAAACTTTGACACATAATGGTACACCATGGCCACCGTTGGAGGGAAAACTTTTTACCTTTTTAGTGTAGCTAGCAAGACGCGCAGTCACAACCAAATCAGGGATTCCTTGGCATCTTGCATGACCCATGTTTAGTTTCTCCTTTAGGACCCTTAGGTTTGTCCTCTGGGCATCTTTCGTGGATGTTTGGACCCTTTAAATGTCAGAATATGTGTAGGAACCAGCGATTCTCCATTTCACCATCTCACCATACACCAATGATTCACTAACAAACACTATGACATACTAGTTCAACTTCGACTAGTTTCCAAACGTCTTGGATGTTTCACTTCCAAGCTCTTCCAAACTCCTCAAACTGACTTCTAACACTATTATTAAAAGTTTAGGACTTTATAAACTCATGACACATATGTTAGGATCTAATTTAACCTAGAACATTTATAGGGTTTACATTCTCCCCCACTTGGACAACATTCATCCTCAAATAACAATTGTTACTCTAGAGGTGTAAGACCCTGAAAATGACATAGGTGAAATAGGGCATAAAATTTTTATAATGATTTTATAAGGTACTAAATAGGTCTATTATATGGTATTGAGCTATTATCTAAAAATTTAGGTGCCTTGGAAGTCAAACGTCAAGGGACGATCAAGACGTTGAACGACTAAGTCACCTATGTGCCAAATATGTGGTTCTATGTGTTTACCTGTTATTAATGAGTTTATAAGGTCCTCAAACGAATTTTTATAGTGTATATTTGCAGGGTGTCAAGTTTCGTGAAGTTTTAAGGTGAAACATCCAAGAACATCCATGACGTAGAAAAGGCTTTCCTTGAAATGACCTTGTGTGTCGAAGCATGTTTCATAGAGTGTTGTGTGTTTGTTTCGGATGAAATTCATGTGAGAGGCCCTAAAATATCATTAAATCATTTATGGGTTGGAAACATCCAGGCAAAAGTCCCCAAGGACCATCCAAGGGTCCTTGAGGAAGGACCCAAGATTGATGCCAAGGTTGTCTAAGACTGCCAAACCACGGAAGCAATTGACACCCATCTGGTCAGTCGAAGCCCATTTGATAGGGTATCATCATTTGGTAATTAAACTTATTATATAAGAGACAGATATTGAGTCTTATAACCAATCAACAAAAAAATAGGATTGTCCTTTTGTTGACAGATGGTCCGTCGACTGCCAACCGTCGATGGGTCTGTATTACTGCATACAACTCACTGCCAAGTGAGGGGTAAACTTGTAAATTCACCCAACTTAAAAATAAGAGTATTTTATTTTCCAAAGGTATAGTTTGGTTATTTTAATTGTGTATATAATTCTTTAACACTTACAAAATTTCATTCTTCCGAATAAAACCCCCCAAAATCCCTTACGAATTCCTTAAGACTCCATTGATGTCAAAAGTCAAGCAAGAGCTTGGATTAAAGAATTGAGTGGATATTTTTTATTAAATTTAATAATTAACATAATTGAGGTATGTTTTTTAATCCATAAAACTCTCTTCATCAACAAGCCTAACTTTAAAAGATGTTTTCCAAAGTTTACAAAGTTGAACTTGACCAATTTTATGATCTACAATAGGTTCTTGCATTAATAGTTTTTAAAAGTTGGTTATGGATTAAAATTTTATGAAGTAGAAGATTTTAACCTAAATAACCTATGTACCCATAAATTGGATGAACCCTAGGTTTTGACTAAGTTATGGGTTACTTTATAATGATATAATATCTATGAATTATGGTGTAGTTTTCTATGGGCTATATAATGATGTAATAATTGTATTCAATTGAGATATTGGTTATATTATATTTATAAATTTACATTTAATTGACCTATATTCATTAAGTATTATGGTTTTTATGTTGAATTTATGTTCATGGCCATTAGTAACGGCTTTAAGGTATTGAACTGGATGATTTAACATCGAATTGAGGTGTTGAGGATTGAGTGGTGGTACGCTGCACTAATGTCATTGATATAATGTTATTTAGACATCAATGATATTGTAATTGGTATATTCCACTTATGGTGGAGGTGTTATGTGCTTTACTTTCAAATGATGTGGCCTTGTTGGTGTTACTTTATATATTATGATGATCATGGCCTTGTTGACAAATACATATAGTATTATGATAGATTATTTGAAGTATGATAATGTCTATCTAAATGATAAGTAAGGTTAAAGTACACGTGTTCTTCTCAGGATGTTACCTAATCAAGTTAGACTATCAGTATGATAAAAAGAATGTAGTTATAATTAAAGTATAAGACTATATTACAAAGCATGCCCTTCATATTCCATAACCATGTGCCTACATAGGATGTGCAAAAGTTATACCATTGGCAACTGATGTACCGTGGTTTCACGATTTTTTCAATTCATTTTACATAAATTTAGTGTGTCTCTAAGGCCTTTTTCTATTTGTTTTAATTTAGTTTTCTCTTTTCCTGCAGGAAATCTTTCTAGAAGGAGAACGTTGGAGAATTGTGTTGAAAATTGCAGAAGTGATGACCTACAGAGCCATTGACAATTGGTCGTTACCTCGTCGGTCCGTAGGTGGACATCGTTGTACAGAGAAAAAGGATGCTAAAGGAAGTTGGGAAATACCGACCAAGTGTGAGGTTATGGAGGCTCTCTACGGACTCTCATAGCCATGCACATCTGTCAATGTTAACAGAAAGTAACCCCAATACCCATTTTCAAAGGATTCTAAGTATGGAATAAAGGAAGACATCGACGGACCGTCGTGCACGCAATGGACCGTCATCCATGTTCGTCGAGGGTTACATAAAGTTGGTGAAGAAAGTATCAAAAAAAGAAGACAGATGGCCTCGATTGTCCATCGTGACTTCGACTATCCGTCGCTCCAGTCATCGAGAAAGACGCATTTTTTGGGCAGATTTTCTTTAAACATATTTTCCTCTTTTGTAAGAAAACTATTGTTATAAATACTTTTTAAAAACCTCATTTTTTGGGGTTAGGTTCTTGAATATTTTCTAGTTTTATACTTCTTAGTGTTGAATTTTAGGATTTTTGTGAAAATTACTTTATTTTTCGGATTGTTTGTTGCAAGTTTTTGATTAATTCAAGTATCATCTAGATTTTCTTCAATCTCATCAAAATAAGTGCATGAATTCTTGTCTAATTAATATGTATTGTGTAATTATTAACATGGGTAACTCAACTCCATAACAAGGGTTGTAGGAATCATGGGTAAATCATAAGGTAAAACCTAGCTAAAAAAAATATAGAATATTTTCTTGCATGTATTGATAATTCTTTCGTTTAGAAATCTTTTTAACGAGTGCACGTGTTAGAACTCGCCTTGTAGCTACTTCCCGGACAAAGGAGGTAGACAATAAGAAAAGAATTATCAATATAGGTTTAGTATTCACTATTTAATTTGTAAGTGTCAGTTGGTGCGAAGTAACTACTAAGCCAAACATCGATTATGATGCTTAATATGAGGTAAAGCTAATATTTAGTAAAGAATACATACATTACCGGACCAATGTGCGGAGTGAAATTTCCTTGTTGGTGGACCAAGGAATTAGGGATACATAACATACCACTTTGCTTGCAAGATGATAGGAAAGGATTGTTATAGCTAGAATTATAAAATTATGAACCTGCAGGGAACACTTAAGCCCTAGTTACTCTAATTACTTGATAAAAATCGATCTTTTAACATGTAAATTATTTTCTTAGAAATAGCTAGTTACAGTTATTGCTGAAACCCCCTTTTTTGTTACTCGTTTCTTGTAAAGGACTTGACTAAATAGATATACTAATAGATTAAAGTTTTTTGTTTCTTCTACTTGTTTTTGAGATTTAAATTTGAGTGTATCAAATTTTGACGCCACTGCCGGGGAGAGTAGATCTTATATTAACTCTATGCTTATTACCAAAGTTTCGTCAACATTTTCCTTATTTAACTTTTTATTTTTGTTTTTGTCCCTTGAAGATCTAACTTCCGTGTATGCCAAGTATGCAGAGTAGAGGAGAACACATACTCTCACCTGACCCCGAACTAGAGCGTACACTGTGCAGAATGAATCAAAATTTGGTATTCTCAATGTAGATCACAACCCAGAACTTCCACCACCGGGTGATGCTCATGACAAACTATTACCTGAAAATCATGGGGAAGGTGAAATACCTTAAATTATAAGGGATGTCATAATATTATTGACTCTCACGGGCCACTTGTCCTGCCTCCCCTACCACATGGCCATATATTTATGGTAACTAGTAGTCTGATGCAAATGCTCACCGCTAGAGTTTTATTTTATGGGATACCTTCTGAGGATCCATATGCGCACATCGCGAAGGTGAAGTCGGTGTGTAAGAATGGTATACGGAGGCTTGATTTGAATATGGATGTAATTGGGTTGAGAGTGTTTCCTCCCTCACTGACGGAAGAGGCCGTTATACGATTTACCGAACTCCCCTATAACTGAATCAACACTTGGAATCAAGTGAAGGGTGTGTTCTTAGCACATATACTACCCAGTGTCTACGAAGCTTAACCATAAAGATAGGGTGAACAACTTTATCGAACGGCTTAGGTTCATCTCATTATTGAGAAGTGTTCCAATCACCTCCTTCATGATGAGTCACTAAAAGAATACTTCTATCGGGGACAAGATGATAATGTAAAAGTAGTACTAGATATGATAGAGGGTAGTTCTTATGGGGAGTGTCCCTATGCTGAGATTGCTAATAAGTTGGAGAAAATCTCCTGAAATAATAAAACATTGAGAACAAGGCAATAATATATTGGGAGAAACACTTTTGCAGTGAAATTCGCGCATAACCCGGCCACATATGAGATTTGTGACCAAATGGATCAAATGAGAACTAAGCTTGGGTTGGTGTTTAGGCATGTAACTGGGGTGCAGAAAAGGTAAATGAAGTAAACTACTTGTCTAAACAACAATCGCCAACTGATGAGTATTAATATGAGGAGGACTCTAATTCAACAAAATGATAAGACCAGGGGTTTCCAGCAAAACTCCCAAGGCTCTAATCAAAAAATTTGGCTCCAGGGTAAAGGACACCAAAGTATGAATTATGGTTATTACAATCTAGAGGGTCATCATGTCCAAGATTGGAATTGCATTCACGACAACAATTTCAATCGGGGTAACTATGGTAACAAATGATTAGAGTGGTCTCTATTTTCCACCTCGAAATTGTGAAGTTGCTCCTAGGTGTGGTGGAGGTAGTATGGTGCGACTTAAAGATATTTTGAAGAAAATGTTGAGGAGATTTAATGCTAGTGATGAGCATACTAAAGAGTTGAGGAGTGACTTAGAAAGTATTGGGCAAAACATTTGATGCACATTCAGTATCAATCAAGCATGTTGAGTTTAAAATGACCCAATCGTCTTCGACTGTGATTCCACGCCTACCGGCCCTCTTCCTAGCAATACTGTCCAAAATCCTAAAAATAATGGACATTGTAAGGCAGTCACAAGTCGAGATAGTATGCAAACTATTGACCCACAGATGCTGTCTGGTGTAGAAAATGTGATATGAGGCGATGATGAGGTAGTGGAGGTTAGTGGTGAGTTAGAAGATAAAACGGACAAAGAAGTTGAGGTACCCCAAAAGGTGACCCCCATGCGTACACCACCAGCTCCATTTAAAAAGGGTTAGTGAAAAAGACCAAGGATGGTAAATATCAGCATTTTATTACTATGTTGAAACATCTTTCCATCAATGTCCCTTTTATCGAATCTTTTGAACAAATGACCGGTTATGCCTAGTTCATGAAGAATATTGTTAGTAAGAAACGATTGCTTAGTTTTGGGGATGATGATAGAATGCAGCATTGTAGTGCTATTGGTACGAGGTCTCTAATGCAAAAGAAAGAACATCCGGGTGCCTTAACTATTCCATTTACAATTGGATTATTACACTTTGCAAAAGCATTATGTGACCTTTGGGAAAGCATTAATCTCATGCATCTGTCTATTTATAAGAAGTTGGATTTGGGTGACCCAAAGCCCACTTTTATATGGCTACTGATGGCCGATCTAACGGTGAAGAGGCCTATTGGGATACTCCATGATGTTTTAGTAAAGGTTGAGTCATTCATATTTCTTGCCAATTTTGTGATTATGGATTTTGCGGTTCATTTTAAGGTGTCTATTATCCTTTAGAGTCAATTCCATGCAACGGGTAGAGCCTTTGTTGATATGGAGAAAGGCCAAATGAAATTTCAATTGAACAATTAAGAAGTGACTTTCAACGTTTGTAGGTCCATGAGGCAGAGTGGTGAGATTCAACCGATATCTGCAATATTTTATAGCGTTGAAGAGTCATATTGTCACGACCCAAAACGGTCCGCGACTGGCACCCACACTTACCTTCCTATGTGAGCGAACCAACCAATCTAAACCTTAACATTTCAATGTAATATCAATAGAAAGTAATGCGGAAGACTTAAACTCATTAATAAAAAACCAATAACTTCTAAAATTCAACATCTTTTATTATCCCCAAAATCTGGAAGTCATCACCACAAGAACATCTATGATAAAGTTTACTAAACTAAGAGTATTCTAAGGAGCTAAAACAAATAAAAGCTAGTCTATGCCAAAACTTCAAGGCATCAAGACATGAGGAAGGAGATCCAGTCCAAGCTAGAAACATTAGCTCACCCTGAAGATCCTGTGTGCCGAAGACTGGCTAGAAATACTGTTGAGTCGAAGATGACGGCGTGTTTGCTGCATTCCACAATATACAAGAAGAAAACATAAAAGTAGGGGGTCCGTACAACCACAAGTACTGAGTAGATATCATCGGCCAACTCAAAATAGAAAGCAATATATCTCAGATAATATCATAAAATCAACTAATATTCTTAACTTGTGATAGCAACAAGTACAAACATCATTTATAATATCACCGATCATATCTATGAGGACTCAATCCTCCACACCATACTCTTTTGGGATACATGTTCTTTAGTTTGAGTATATTAGCATCTTTCAAGATTCATTATCTTTATTCCTCTTGTGTCGGTACGTGACACTCCGATCCTCTACTACTATGTGTCGGAACGTGACACTCCGATCCCCTACTACTATGTGTCGGAATGTGACACTCCGATCCACTAATTAATTGTGTCGGTACGTGACACTCTGATCCCCTACATCTACGTGTCGGTTCGTGACACCCGTCCCACTAATTTTATGTGTCGGTACGTGACACTCCGATCCCCTACATCTACGTGTCGGTTCGTGACACCCGTCCCACTAATTCTATGTGTCGGTACGTGACACTCCGATCCCTTACATCTACGTGTCGGTTCGTGACACCCGTCCCACTAATTCTATGTGTCGGTACGTGACACTCCGATCCCCTACATCTACGTGTCGGTTCGTGACACCGTTCCACTAATTTTATGTGTTGGTACGTGACACTCCGATCCACTATCTCATTCTATTAAATCATCAAGCCTTCTTTTATATATCAAGGCATCATCATTAACAAGAGATTAGGTTTTTATCAAGATTTGGGATTCAATAGCTTCATCATGCTTGTTTCATCACAATCATATATATGTAAAATCACATCATGCATACACACAATTAAGCATAAAGAAGACTCTATAATACTACCCAACACATATCATTCGCTATTAAGAGTTTACTACGAATAGTGTAAAAACCGTATACTACCTCCACCGAAGACTAGTGATCAAGCAAGAATTTCCCAAGCCTTGTGTTTTCCTCTTCTCGTTCGATTCTCCCTCTTTCTCTCGTTCGATCCTCTCTCCCTCTTGCTGTTCTTTTTCTTTTTCTTATTCAAACCCTCTTTCTTTTACCCTAATTATCATATAATTAAGTTTTAAAAGATGGCACTAATAATCCACTAATTAACTTAAGGTTACCTCTTTTAACCTTCAAGTATTTAGACTTATTAACATTAACCCATTACATTATAATTAAAGCAGGAAATAGTCCAAAACGCCCCTTAAATTAATTAATTAGAAATCCGACCCCGCCTGGGATTACGCAGACCGTGACGGGCCGTCGTGCCTGCGATGGTCCATCCTGCTGTCCGTCGCAAGGGTCAGACACCTGATTTTTGTAAAAAGTCTTGTGACGGGCCGTCATGCCTGAGACGGTCCGTCCTGCCATTTCGTCGTGGCGTTCAGAGAGTCGATTTTCTTTACCCAATTTCAGAATTTCTAAGTGTCATGGGACGAGACCTCCACGACGGTCCGTCGTGACCGTGACGGTCCGTCGTGGCATCCGTTGCCTCTGCCAGTTTTCCAGAAATAAAATCTGCTGCTCAAAACGACTAAACAGGTCGATACAATAGATACCAATTTACCCATCGTTCGTCCTCGAACGATCACAAGAAGAAAAACAAGAGTGAAAGGAAGTACCTGAGTCTGTAAACAGATGTGGGTATCTTTCTTGCATATCTGCCTCCTTCTCCCAAGTAGCTTCTTCAACCGGTCGATTCTTCCATTGCACCTTGATGGATGCAATCTCCCTTGACCTCAACTTGCGAACTTCTCTATCTAAAATAGCAACAGGCTCTTCCTCATAAGACAATTTCTCATCAAGCAAAACTGAATCCAAACGGATAATGTAGTTTCCATCCCCATGGTATCCTTTCAACATCGACACATGGAATACCGGATGCACTCCGGACAGCCCTGGAGGCAAGGCTAACTCATAAGACACCTCCCCTACTCGCTTAAGTACTACAAAGGGACAAATGTACCTTGGGCTTAGCTTGCCTCTTTTACCAAACCGCATCACCCCTTTCATTGGCGAAACTTTCAACAAGACTTGTTCACCCTCCATGAACTCTAAGTCCCTAACCTTTCGATCTGCATATTCTTTTTGCCTACTTTGCGCCGCTAGAAGCTTTTCTTGAATGGACTTCACTTTCTCTATCGAATCCCTCAAAAGATCAGTACCCCAAGGCCTAACCTGAATGCATCAAACCAACCATGGGGGACCTACATCTCCTACCATACAGTGCTTCAAATGGAGCCATGTCAATACTCGAGTGATAGCTATTATTGTATGAAAACTCCGCTAAGGGTAAGAAGCTATCCCAATGGCCACCAAATTCTATCACACATGCAGGGAGCATATCCTCCAACACTTGAATCGTTCGCTCAGACTGACCATCGGTCTGAGGTGAAATGCAGTACTAAGGTCCAACCTAGTACCTAATTCCGCATGCAATGTTCTCCAAAACATAGAAGTAAACTGCGTACCTCTATCTGATATGATGGACAGTGGAACTCCATGCAATCGAACAACTTCTGAGATGTAATTTTGCTAACTTCTCTGCATTATAAGTCACCTTGACCGGAATGAAATGAGCAGACTTAGTTAATCTGTCCACAATCACCCAAATGAGTCAACTTCCCCAATGTCTTCGGAAGACCAACCACGAAGTCCATTGCAATTCTCTCCCACTTCCATTCAGGAATGGGCATTCTCTGAAGTGTTCCTCCGGGCCTCTGGTGTTCATACTTTACTTGTTGACAATTTGGACATTTGGCAATAAAATCCACAATTCACGCTTCATTCTACTCCACCAAAAGTGTTGCTTTAGGTCACGGTATATCTTGGTTGCACCCGGATGTATCGAATACCTGAACTATGAGCATCTGTCAGAATAGTGTTGATCAAATCATCGACGCGGGGTACACATACCCTTCCCTTAATCCTCAAAACACCTTCCTCATCGATTTTCGCTTCTTTAGCCTCTCCTTGCAACACTTATCTCGGATCCGGATCAATTTTTCATCATTAAACTGCTTTCCCTTAATCTTGTCAAGGAAGGAAGATCTTGCCTCCACACAAGCTAAAAATCCTCCCTTCTCATTTACTTCTAATCTCATAAGGTCGTTAGCCAGAATCTGAACTTCTCTAGCCAATGGCGTCTAGAAGCTTGCAAGTGAGCTAGACTTCCCATGCTTCCCGCCTTTCTACTTAAAGCATCCGCTACACATACTACACTTCCTTCCCGGATGATACAAAATAGTGATGTCGTAGTCCTTCAGTAGTTCCATCCATCTCCTCTGTCTCAAGTTCAAATCTTTCTGAGTAAAGACATACTGTAGGCTACGATGATCCGTATAGACCTCACACTTAACCCCATATAAATAGTGTCTCCATTGCTTTAATGCAAACACCACTGCAGCCAACTCTAAATCATGGGTCGGATAATTACGTTCATGCACCTTTAATTGCCTCGAAGCATAAGCAATCACATTCTTCTCTTGCATTAGCACTGCACCCAAACCAGAATAGGATGCATCACAATAAACAATGAAGTTCTTACCCTCCACTGGCAAGGTAAGGATAGGTGAGGTAGTCAACAGAGTCTTGAGCTTCTGAAAGCTTTCCTCACACTCATCCGACCATACAAATGGAACATTTTGCTTAGTCAAGTTCGTCAGTTGGGAAGCAATAGAAGAGAATCCCTTGACAAATCGACGGTAGTAACTGGCTAAACCAACAAAGCTTCTTATTTCTGACACATTAGTAGGTCTTACCCAATTCTTCACTACTTCGATCTTAGAAGGATCCACCATCACTCCATCCTTGGAAACCACGTGCCCCAAGAAGGACACTGCATAGCCAAACTCACACTTAGAGAACTTGGCATAAAGCTTTTTCTCCCTCAACATTTCCAATACATTCTCAAATGCTCCTCATGTTCCTCCTTACTTTTAGAGTATATCAGTATATCATCAATAATACGATCACAAAGAGATCCAAATATGGCTTAAAATCCCGTTCATCAAACTCATGAACGCAGCAGGGGCATTCGTCGTAAGACCAAAAACATCACTACAAATTCGTAATGCCCATACCTGGTTCTAAAAGCAGTCTTTGGCACATCGTTCCTTGCCCGTATTTTCAATTGATGATAACCGGATCTCAAGTCAATCTTAGAGAAGACACAAGCACCTTGTAACTGATCGAACAAGTCATCAATGCGAGGAAGAGGATACTTGTTCTTTATGGTTACCTTGTTCAACTGCCGGTAGTCTATGCACATCCGAAAACTCCCATCCTCTTCTTCACAAACAAAACCGGAGCACCCCAAGGAGATGCACTTGGTCTAATGAAGCCTTTGCTCAACAACTCTTGAAGTTGGGCTTTTAACTCTCTTAACTCCGCGGGAGCCATTCTATAAGGGGGTATAGAAATGGGGCGAGTACCCGGTTCAAGATCAATACAGAAGTCAATATCCCTATCTGGTGGCATACCAGGAAGATCTGCAGGGAACACATCAAGAAACTCACGGACCACCGAAACCGACTCAATCAAAGGTACTTGTGTAGCGTCATCCTTGAGATGTGCCAAGAAAGCTAAACACCCTTTACTAACCATTTTCTTAGCACGAAGAAAGGAGATGATACGCACCGGATTGGAAGTGTAGTCACCCTCCCACACTAACGGATCTGTCCCAGGCTTGGCTAACGTCACCGTTTTAGCATTACAATCCAAGATCGCAAATTGCGGAGAAAGCCAAGTCATACCCAGAATTACATCAAAATCAACCATTTCTAAGATAACCAAATCTACATAAGTGTTGCTCCCCACAAGTTCACCACCAACAAGACCTATATACCTTTTCAACTACCACAGACTCACCCACCGGAGTAGAAACACGAATAGGCGTATCAAGTAATTCACAATGTAAATTTAGACCATTAGCAAATGAGGAAGATACATAAGAAAATGTGGATCCAGGATCAAACAATACAGAAGACATGCAATCACAAACCAGAAGATTACCTGTGATGACAGCATCAGATGTCTCCGCCTCCGATCTCCCAGGGAAAGAATAACAATGGGCCCTTTCGTTTGTTTGTCCGTTGTCCCTACCATGTTGTGATGTAGTGGCTCCCGTTTGCCCATCACCCCGGCCGTTTTGGTGACCACCATTACCTCGGCCACCACGCCCTCCAGAATAACGGCTCCTGCCATGACCACCTGTACCTCTAGCTATTGGGGGTCTATTACTCTGTTTTGGACAATTCCTCCTAATATGTCTAGTCTCCCCACATCCATAACACTCTCTAGATTCACGCATGGGTCTCTCAGAGAAATGTTGACCGGTCTGAGGTGGACCCCCAACTACAGTCTGTAGTAAAGACTGAATGGGTCGAACTGAGTAACCTCCAGCACCCTGTCCTCTAGAGTAAGAACCATTAAACTCACCCCCCTTTCGAAACCTCTTTGATGTCGATGCCATGGTGAATTCATCTGGCTTCACTCCTTCCACCTCTACTACGAAGTCTACTACCTCTTGAAAAGATTTCGCTGTGGCCGCTACCTGTAAAGCTGAAATTCGCAACTCTGATCTCAACCCCTTCACAAAACGGCGAATCCGCTCTTGTGGACTGAAACAAAGTTGGGTGGCATATCTGGATAGTGCACGAAACTTAGCCTCATATGCACTGACCAACATCCTACCTTGCTCTAGGCTTAAGAACTCATCCCTTTTCTTATCCCTCAAAGTCCGGGGGATATACTTCTCCATAAACAAGCTAGAGAATGAGGCCCAAGTCATAGGTGGTGCCTCTGTTGGTTGACACTCAACATGTGACCGCCACAACATTTTGGCGTTCCCTTGAAACTGGTAACTCACGAACTCAACACCAAACCGTTCTACTATACCCATCTTGTGTAGTAGCTCATGACAGTCAACCAGAAAATCGTAGGCATCCTCAAATTCGGCACCCTTGAAGACTGGAGTTTCAATTTCAAGAACTTACTGAAAAGTTCATGCTGATCATTTGTGATTATAGGCCCTGTGGTCAGACGAGGAAACGTGCCTATTTCCAATGAGGCATCCATGCGGGGAGCCATAGTAGCAGCATGTTGTACCTTCGGAACCTGAGGTGCTGGCGTGGAAAACACTTGAGGTGTTTGACCTTGATCAGATAACCCGCTAAGATAAGCAAGAACCTGATTGATCATTTCTGGGGTAGGTTGGGGTGGCAATTCCTCATTATGCACTTGTTCATTCTCCCCATCCTCCCCTTCTCTTACCACCTTCTCATTCGGTGGAGGAGTCACCGCCCTAGTACCAGATGGGCTAGGTGCTCGTCCTCTTCCTCTAGAGGACGTCCTCCCACGACCTCTTCCACGGCCTCTTGTCACTACTTCTCTCTGAGCTACAGCCCCAGTGGCTGGCTCAGACGCTTCTTGTCTTGCCGATGTTGGTGTTGGCGTAGTCGTTGTTGCTCTAGTTCTAACCATCTGCGAAACAGAGTGAAGATGGTCAGATACCAATTTGTATCACCTAGATACCAATTGGATCCAAGTAATAGCACGACAGAAGAAAGAAAGAATGAAGTTTTCCTAAAGTCTTATAGCCTCTCAAGAAAAGAAAGTAAAAGGCGTCCCCCTACCGTTCCTTAAGACTCTACTAGACCTGTTCTTGTGTGATGAGACCAACGAACCTAATGCTCTGATACCAAGTTTGTCACGACCCAAAACGGTCCGCGACTGGCACCCACACTTACCCTCCTATGTAAGCGAACCAACCAATCTAAACCTTAACATTTCAATGTAATATCAATAGAAAGTAATGCGGAAGACTTGAACTCATTAATAAAAACCAATTCAATAACTTCTAAAATTCAACATCTATTATTATCCCCAAAATCTGGAAGTTATCACCACAAGAACATCTATGATCAATTTTACTAAACTAAGAGTATTCTAAGGAGCTAAAACAAATAAAAGCTAGTCTATGCCGAAACTTCAAGGCATCAAGACATGAGGAAGGAGATCCAGTCCAAGCTAGAAGCATTAGCTCACCCTGAAGATTCGGTGTGACGAAGACTGGCTAGAATTACTGTTGAGTCGAAGATGACGGCGCGTTTGCTGCATTCCACAATATACAAGAAGAAAACATAAAAAAGTAGGGGGTCAGTACAACACAAGTACTGAGTAGATATCATCGGCCAACTCAAAATAGAAAGCAATATATCTCAGATAATATCATAAAATCAACTAATATCTTAACATGTGATAGCAACAAGTACAAACATCATTTATAATATCACCGATCATATCTATGAGGACTCAAGCCTCCACACCATACTCTTTTGGGATACATGTTCTTTAGATTGAGTATATTAGCATCTTTCAAGATTCATTATCTTTATTCCTCTTGTGTCGGTACGTGACACTCCGATCCTCTACTACTATGTGTCGGAACGTAACACTCTGATCCCCTACTACTATGTGTCGGAACGTGACACTCCGATCCACTAATTCAATGTGTCGGTACGTGAAACTCCGATCCCCTACATCTACGGTCGGTTCGTGACACCCGTCCCACTAATTCTGTGTCGGTACTGACACTCCGATCCCCTACATCTACGTGTCGGTTCGTGACACCGTCCCAACTAATTCTATGTGTCGGTACGTGACACTCCGATCCCCTACATCTACGTGTCGGTTCGTGACACCCGTCCCACTAATTCTATGTGTCGGTACGTGACACTCCGATCCCCTACATTACGTGTCGGTTCGTGAACCCGTCCCACTAATTCTATGTGTCGGTACATGACACTCCGATCCACTAATCTCATTCTATTAAATTCATCAGCCTTCTTTTATATCAAGCGTCATCATTAACAATAGATTAGGTTTTTATCAAGATTGGATTCAATAGCTTCATCATGCTTGTTTCATCACATCATATATATGTAAAATCACATCATGCATACACACAATTAAGCATAAAGAAGACACTATAATACTACCCAACACATATCATTCGCTATAAGAGTTTACTACGAATAGTGTAAAAACCATAACCTACCTCCACCGAAGACTAGTGATCAAGCAAGAATTTCCCAAGCCTTGTGTTTTCCTCTTCTCGTTCTTCTCCCTCTTTCTCTCGTTCGATCCTCTCTCCCTCTTGCTGTTCTTTTTCATTTTCTAATTCAAACCCTCTTTCTTTTACCTAATTATATATAATAAGTTTTAAAAGATGGCACTAATAATCCACTAATTAACTTAAGGTTACCTCTTTTAACCTTCAAGTATTTAGACTTATTAACATTAACCCATTACTTTATAATTAAAGCAGGAAATAGTCCAAAACGCCCCTTAAATTAATTAATCAGAAATCTGACCCCGCCTGGGATTACGCAGACCGTGACGGGCCGTCGTGCCTGCGACGGTCTGTCCTGCTGTTCGTTGCAAGGGTCAGACACCTGATTTTTGTAAAAAGTCTTGTGACGGGCCGTCATGCCTGAGACGGTCCATCCTGCCATTTCGTCGTGGCGTTCAGAGAGTCGATTTTCAGTACCCAATTTCAGAATTTCTAAGTGTCATGGGACGAGACCTCCACGACGGTCCGTTGTGACCGTGACGGTCTGTCGTGGCATCCGTTGCCTCTGCCAGTTTTCCAGAAATAAAATCTGCTGCTCAAAACGACTAAACAGGTCGTTACACATATCAGGAATAAATAGAAAAGCGTCTAGGTGGAGAAGCACTAGCGGTAGTGATCATTAATTTTGATAGTGATTGTATTGAAGAGTATGACTCATTGGTCGCGACACTTGATCTAGGTGATGTTCAGTTTAAACAAAAGAATTGGCATTAGATATGAAGCATAGTGTGTCTCCACCTGCGAAATCATCTATACAGGAGGCCCCAAAAGTAGAACTTAAGACTGTACCACCTTATCATAGGTATGTATTTTTGGGAAAATGAGACACTTTGGCGGTAATTATTACATAAGATATGAATGTCCATCAAGTTGAGAGTTTGGTTGAGGTGTTAAAAAGGTTCAAAAAGTCTATTGGGTGGACTGTTACATATATTATTGGAATCCCAAATGGGATTTATTGATATAAAATCCGACTCATGCCCGATCATAACCCAAGTATTGAGCACTAGAGATGTTTAAATCCACATATGCAAGAGGTTGTTAAGAAGGAAACCATTAAGTGGTTGGATGCTGGATTGATATATCTAATCGTTAATAGTAGTTGAGTATGCACAGTTCAGTGTGTACCCACGAAAGGGGGAATGAATGTGGTTCCTAATGTGAAAAATGAGCTTCTTCCGATAAGGCTGGTGACTTAATGGAGTGTATGTATGGATTAAGGAAAATTAAACGCATGGACCGAGAAGGACCATTTTCCTATGCCCTTCATGGATCAGATGATAGATAGACTTGTAAAAAAAAGGGGTGGTACTGTTTTCTTGATAGCTATTAGGGTTATAATAAGATTTCTGTTGCACCGGAATATTAAGAGAAAACCACCTTTACTTGTTCTTATGGACCTTCGCGTTCAAGAGAATGCCATTTTGGTTATGTAATGCACTAGCCACCTTTCCGATATATGATTTCAATATTCTCCGATATAGTTGAGGACACTATTGAGGTGTTTATGGATGATTTGTCAGTGGTTGGTGACACTTTTGAGCGGTGTTTGAGTATTTTGTCCAAGGTTCTTAAGAGGTGTGAAGATTGAAACCTTTTGCTAAATTGGGAAAAATGTCACTTCATGGTGAAATAAGGTATTGTATTGGGTAGTCGCATTTCAGAGAAAGATATAGAGGTTAATCGAGCTAAAGTTGAGGTGGTAGAGCGACATCCTCCCCCTATCTCTGTAAAAGGTGTGAGAAGTTTTCTTGGGCATGCAGGCTTTTACCTGAGGTTCATCAAAGATTTTTTAAAGATTGCACATTCTTTTTGCAAATTGCTTTAAAAAGAGTATAGGTTTCATTTTGATGAATCTTGTCTTAAGGCATTTAGTGAGTTGGAAGAAAAGTTGATGTCTGCACATTTCATCATTTCTCCAGATTGGAGCAAGACCTTTGAGGTGATGTGTGATGCGAGTGAGATTGGTATTTGTTTGGTATTGGGATAAAGAAGAAACAAAATCCTTCATCCCTTCTACTATGCAAGTAAAGCCCTTAATAAAGCGCAAAAGAACTATACCGTGATTGAACGGGATCTCCTTGAAGTAGTCTTTCCTTTTGAGAAATTTTGCTCCTATTTGCTTGTCACTAGAGTTATAGTGCATAATGACAATTTTGATTTGAGATATTTGATGTAAAAGAAGTATGAGAAACCAAGTTTGATTCTTTGGGTTTTAGTTTTGCAAAAATTTGACTTTTAGGTAAAAGACAGTAAAGGGACCGAAAATCAAGTTGTTGATCACTTGTCAAGCAATGAGAAAGTTGGGTGAAAAGGCTGAGATTGTTGATATGTTCCCTGATGAGCATGTATCGGCTGCCTCCCACGACTTTATTCCATGGTTCATAGATTTTGCGAATTATATGACTAGAGATATCGTCCCACCAGACATGCCCTTTAATAAAAGGAAACAGTTCATGCATGATGTGCAAAAATTCTTTTGGGATGAGACATACTTATATACAAGTTGTGTTGATGGGCATATTTGGTGTTGTGTGCCGGAAATTGATATGTTGAGTAATGTTGGCTTGCGCTTGCCTGTCTGGTTCCTGTAGACGTGCTCAATCTGTTATCTGAGGTGATCACATTCCTCCGTATTCAAATTATTGCATGATCTCGACCTGGTTAATATTTTCCAACCTTCCACCAAGATATTCATGAGTTCGCTAATGAATGTGATAGATGCCAAAGAGAAGGTGGAATTTTGCGAAAGCAAGAGCTCCCTCTAAATCCGATTTTGGTGATTAAGTTGTTTGATATGTGGGGCATTGATTTTATTGGCCCTTTTGTGAGGTCTCATGGGATGAAGTACATTCTTATGGAAGTCTATTATGTGTCTACGTGGGTGGAAGTTATTGCACTCGCGAATAATGAAGGGAAGAGTGTCAAGCGTTCATGAAAAAGAACATTTTTTCCAGATTTTGTACCCCAAGGGCTATTATTAGTGATGGGGGATCTCACTTTTGCAACAAGATGTGTAAGGCATTATTGGAAAAATATGTGGTTCACCATTATGTGGCCACTCCTTACCATCCTCAAACTAGAGCGCAAGTTGAGGTGTCAAACAGGGAGATTAAGCAAATCTTTGCAAAAATAGAGAATGCTAATAGATCGGATTGGTCAAGGAGGCTTGATGATGCTCTTTGAGCCTACCGGAGAACATACAATACTCCCATAGGTATGTCCCCATACCAACTTGTATATGGGAACGCTTGTCACTTATTGGTTGAATTACAGAATAAGTCCATGTGGGCAATGAAGAAGTTGAAAATGGATTGGAATGAGACTGCGGAAGTGAGGTTAAACGGGTCGAATGATCTTGATGAATTTCTCTTAAAGGCATATGAAATATCAGACTTCTACAAAGAAAAGATGAAGCACTACCATGACCAAAAGATTGAGAAGCGCATTTTTTTTTATAGAGATTGGGTGTTTTTGTTCAATTCTAGGTTGCATTTGTTTCCGGGCAAACTCAAATCCAAATAGACTCGTCCTTGTTTGATCACCCAACTATTACCTCATGGTGCGGTTGAGTTGGAGAACAAGGAGGGTTTGAGATTCAAGGTGAACGGGCAGCGAATCAAAATACATTTAGGGCATGCTAAAACGGCGAATGAAGAGATCGAGGCATACCATCTTGATGAAGTCAGAGTAATCAAAACCCCTCGGTCATGCCGTGACGTTAAATCAAGTGCTGATTAGGAGGCAACCGAATATGTATCCTCTAGCCAACTATAGGATCTTTATGATTTTCTAGGCATAGTTGCATTATTGTTTCTTTTATTTATTTAATGTCCCGTGTCAATGCTCTTTTCTTTTTCATTACTAGTGTTGGATAGAGCATAGATTAGGACCCATGTCCAAAAAGTCTCTAGAAAATACAAAAAGATTAGCTTAATGGGTTTTCAATGTGCAGGTATCAAATCACTATAAATCAGCAGAAAATTGGTCTGCTGCACCTATCGACGGAACCATCGATGGACCATCGTGTCATCGACGGACTGTCTGTGGGATCCGTCATGACTAGGTATGTATCTCAAATTTTCCAAGTTAGGGAACCCTCTAAGGACCCCGATGATGGACCTTCGACCCTGTTACGGTCGGTCGACGGGGTATCGTCACGTCTTTACCAACTGACCCGACCTTAATCGTCCGCCTAAATATTAAATGTTTTAAACTTTAAAAATTCCCACCTCTTAACATAACCCCTCATAACCATTTCTCTCCTCATTTCCTTAAATTTCTCCCCACTTAATCACCATTACCTCCCATTCCCTCTTAATCCTCTAATTTCCCATATTTTCCCTAAATTCCCACAGTCCTTTTTTCTCCCAAATTCTCCCAGTTTCTTATGTGCATTAACGGTCGGTGTTCGTGGTTGTTGTTGTCATTGGTCAACTCCTAGAGTTCATACTTTTATTATTCTACTATAGTTATCAGGTATGTTGTCATGATCCGATCAGATTGTCTTATGTTAATATTCATGATTACTATGATGTCTAACTGTTTGGGTACTTAATTTTTTACCATATTGCATGCTAAAAAATCCACACAAATGTTCTAAGTCCCTTAGAACACTTAAATTTAAAGGGGTGGAGGTATATTGTTTAACAAATAGAGTGTGTTTGCATTATTGTGTTCCTGACGTAGGGTTTTATAGGCTGTGAAAAATGCATGTTAAAACTAGCAAAATTCATGACATATGAATGATGGGATGCTAAGTAAATGCTTAGTAAACTAAGGTTTTCTAAGAATACTTTAAATTAGAATTATAGGGTATAAAAGTTTAGCTGCAAAACTTTTTTTCTGTGAAGGTCAGTACGATACCCCATCGACGGACCGTTGGATCCTCGACGAACCGTCGTTGGGGTCCGTCAACCCTAATTTCCCTAGTTTACTCTAAGTGTCCCTCGACGGACCACTTTGACGGACAGTCGTTCCCTCGATGGTCCGTCCTTCACAACCATCGACACTGTTAGAACCTTTATTTCTGATGTTTTTAAAATTTATTCTAAGTGTCTCTCGACGAACCCGTATGACGGACAGTCCTCCCTTTTATGGTTCGTCCTACACCGTCGAAACTGTCAAAACAATTGCTTATTATGTTTTTAAAATTAATTCTATGTCTTCGTTGATGAACCCCCATGACGGACCGTGGTGCCTACGACGGACCATCGATGGGTATGTCCTACACTATATACTTCTCTACTGTCATTTCTTTCCTATGCTTTGCTGCTTCCTGTTGTACTAATTACTTCTCTCTGCAGGTAAAAATGGCACCTAAACAGGACTATGTCTACTCACAATGCTGTTTAAAGTCAGTCGCCCCATCAAACTAGCTTATCATAAGCTCAGATGATGAGTGTGACAAAGAGTACGTGCCACACGGCACCCACACTCCCACCCCTACTGACCGCTCAAATATAGCTATGCCCACAAGGGTGGTGCCTGACGTATTCACCACCTCCCAATATTAAGAGGAGCGCATAATAACTGAAACTCTTTTTGGGTCTGCTGCCCGGTCTGAGGGAGCATCTAGTTTCGAGGATGCTTCTGGTTCTGAGGAAGTGTCTGGTTCTTAGTAGGTATCCAGGTCTGAGGAGGTCTCTTCTCCCTCCACTGCATCGCATTCTGCCTCGTTTGATGAAGCTGATACTGTTGACTCTACTGCTGTACCTCAGACTGGCGTCCCTGCCCTATTTTCTAATCAGTATTACCAGTGGTCTGTTGAGGAAGAATATCAGGTATACACCGACACCAAGCTTCAAAATGACAAGGGGGTCATGAACCGTACCCTGACAATAGAGCAGCATTTCCTTAAGGGGAAACTAACCACCATGTCGGCTATTCATGATTTATTCACCAGGAATCGGCAGGAGTGGATAGCTCGAGATGTAGGCCGCTACAGTGAGGAGATGGTCCGAGAGTTATACGTCTCCTATGTGGCAACTCTCTAATCTTTGCTAGACAGGCAAGAAGCCCCTACCAAATATGCTTATTTGGATTACGTCCGTGTTTGAGGCAAGCGGGTTCACACTTCCTTGTCGGCCGTCCACATGTATCTTTATGGCGCAGATGTTGATGCCACACGGAAACCTATTACCGCCAAGTTAGACTATCGGTGGAAATTAATGAAGGTCATTTCAAATGTGGGCCAGAGTTGAGAGAGATCACCAAGCGGTGGATTACACCGTACCTTTCCGTCGATGGAGAGGCTGCCAATTTGATATTGGAGCCAATGGGAATTATGAATAAGGCTGACCTCACCTTCACACCCACGTTTTTGTGGCTATTGGTCCGACACTGCCTTTCCCCACTGTTGCTGATAATATTGTCACCTCAGATCCTGCAATGTTGATGGGGACGATGATTACGGGGTTCAAGGTGTACTTCGCAAGACTACTACAAGTAGTGATTCATGAGAGGGACTTTAGGGCACTACTACTTACCCTTTCCCATGCATGATTTTTGATCTAAGAAGGTTAGCAGGAGTTCCCGTGTGGCACAGTGATGTGCTCAAGACCCCGTCTGGCATAGTAGATATTGGCCTCATTCGGGATGAGTCCAATGAGGTGGATCCCAAATAGGGCCCTATATAGAGGTGCATTCGCTAGGTGAGAAGCTTACAGCCATGGTAGAGAAGGACCAATAGGCTAATCCGGCTACTTCTAGCCTACAAAAACCACTACGGTTGAGTCTATCTCGAGTTGCAGCACTTCTCCAAATTCCTCTCGCTCTAGCCGATCTGCTACACTGGTCCATCTAGCTCAAGTCCAGAAATTTATGTCCCAAATAGTAACTTCTATATGACGTCCAGCCTTCATTATAAAGGTCTATTGCTGAGGCAGAGGAGCACTTCGAGAGGAAATGGCCCAACACACTTAGGGGCAGGTCATGGAGGTCCACTGTTTGTACGCTTTTGAGCTGCGGGTGGTTGCCCGACCATCCCCTAGAGTGGATGTGACGCCTTTCCAGGCTGCTGGGTAGAGTGTTAGAGCACATTTAGATACTATATTGGAGGCTCGGGTGGCATAGTATGAGGTCCCTTCTATAGAGCTTGGTAAGGACACAATGTAAGGTGTCTTGTTCTCAACTGCCACAGTGCCACCACCTCCACCACGAGAGCGTTCCATTAGGCACAAAATTAGAGATGAGGTGGAGTCCCGAGGTCAGATGAAGAAGCTCCATGAGTTTGAAGTTGCGAGAAGAGCCTCACTTATTGATGAGAAGGCCCGCCTATTGAGGTCTATATAGTTAGATGTTTGGGAGTTTATCTCTACAGTTGATGAGGCTGAGAAGATCACTACAACAAGTGTTGTTGTTGCTGAGGATACTAATGAGGGTGTCCCGACTATAGAGGGAGAGGGTTCCGAGCAACTTGACCCGCTCGCTTGTTGATCGCCAACGCTTTGCACCTCTTTTGCTTCACCTACCACCTTATTTTATATACTTTTATGCATTGGGGACAATTGCATTTATTTTTGTTGTGGGTGGGGTAAAGAGAAAGTGAGCGATAGGGTGAAGTCTAAATAGCCCAACACACAATCCTCTCTTCGGTTTTTTTTCTCGTGTTATTTTTATCCCAAGAGACTACTTATTTTTGTTGTTGAACCGACATGTTGGTATCTTTTGTACATAGTACAGAAATGGAATCTGAAGCATGACGGCTAAACAAAATGATATCTTTATTTAAAGAAAAAGTTGCATGACTAGGCATAATAATTGATAAATGTGTAGCTCTAAGGATCACCTAGAGATACACAACTTCATGACCCTAAATCTAAGACTCGAACTAGATGTCTGATAATTTGGAAGAGTAATGAGATGTGAAGTCAGTTTGAGGAAAATTTGAATAGTTCACTATTTGTAATGAGCTAGAACTTACCTTGTTAGTCCTGCTAAAAGTTAGTCGTAATAGACAATTAGGAAAGGATCATAGGCCCTTTTCCAATATAGCGTCTCTTTAGCCTATATAATAAAAATAACTAATTAAATTGTCCATTCTTGATCCAAATTATTTTAGCTAAAAATAGACCTTTCTTTTTCACCCCAACTGATCTTTTTTGGGAACAATGTGTTAGCAGTGGTCCCTCCTATGACATGTGCACCTCAGCTTATGACAAAAGCATAAATTGAGGGGGCTAATGAAGAAAACACCCTTTTTCTGGCCCTGACCCAACTTTGGGTATTGTGTACCTTTGCCATGAGTTAAGGGTGGCTATTATGAGGAATACTCTGAAAAGTGGAGTTTAAAGAAAAATGGAGAGAGAAAGAGCAAAAGAAAAGTGACTCAAGAATAGTTCAAAGAAAAGTAAAATTTTTTTTATGAAAAATTAAAAAAATACAAGAAAATAGAAGAGTCACTTATACAAAAGGAAAAAGAAGCGAGAACGGCAAAGTTAAATAAAATTGAGAAAAGGAGAGAATAAAAAACATAAAAATGTCGGACGCTTAGTCGTTATGTCAAGGAGGGAAACAAGTCACAAAAATATATCTAAATTTAACCTACATGACACTGAGCCTAAGTTACAAGCTAAGACGTGATCCTAACAGTGCATTATGGCAAATTTAAAGCAATGAAAATATGGGAAACCTATGGCAACAAGTATAAATAACGTGAGAAGTTTTTCTGAGAGTGAGTGTTGAGAAATAATCCTTATACTCAAACTGAAATCATTTTTTGAAAAATGAGGATGTTGTTTTAAAGTGAGGAAAGTAGTTGCAATACAAGAAAATTGGTACCTTAGTGAGTGATCAAAGAGGATAGGTGTCAGTGTGTGGTGGGTCTTTGTCATTGTGTAATCTAAATGACCAGTCCTAATAATGATAGCATGCATAAATCAATTTGAAAATAATTGATATTGATAGTCAGATGATTGCAAAAATAAAAAATAAGGATACTTTTTTACAAAGATTTTTTTGTGAGTCATAGTGCGTCGCTTGAGGACAAAAACAAATTTAAGTTGAGGATGTTGATGTACTATGGTTTCACAGTACTTTCATTGCTTTTTCCTTATGTTTAGTGTGCATCTAAGGCTTTTTTGTATTATTTTTAATGTAGTTTTATCTCTTTTTTTGCAGGATATCAATCCAAAATGAGAACGTGGGAGAATTGTGCTGAAGATTGCAGAAGTAACGACCTACGGAGCCATCTACAGTCCATTGTGACAACAACGGTCAGTTGGTGGACACCATCATATGGAGAAAAATGTTTCTAAAGAAAATTAGGGAATTTTGACAAAGTGTGGGGTTACGGAGGCTCTCTACAAATGTCATAGCCAGGAAGAACTTTCCTTTACATCCGTTAATGTTAAAAGAAAGTAGTCTCAGTACCCATCTTAAAACGATTCTATGAATGGAAGAACGGAATCCATCGATGGACCACCTTGCACGAAACGACTCGTCATCTATATCCGTCAATGGTAAGAGAAAGTTGGTGAAAGAAGAATCAGAAAAAGAAGTTAAGTATGGAACGACAGAGAGCCTAAACTGTCCGTCGTGACTTCGACGGTCCGTTGCTCCAATCGTCGTCTCAGACGCGTTTTCTAGGCAGTTTTTCATTAAATAGATTTCCTTATTTTTTTAGGACTCTATTATTATAAATACTTGTAAAAACATCATTTTTGGTGTTAGAATTTTGGATATTTTCTAGTTTTATTGTTCTTAGTGTTGAATTTTGGGATTTTTGTAAAAATTACATTATTTTCCGAAATCATTTGTTGCAATTTTTTTATTAATTCAATTAATCTTCTTAATTTTCTTCACTCTCATCAAAGGAAGTGCATCAATTCTTTTCTAATTAATATGAATTGTGTGATTATTAAACTGGGTAGCGAAACTCCATAACTAAGGTTGTGGGAACCATGAGTAAATAATAAGGTAAAACCTCCCTAAAATAACAATTCTCGAATAGTGTCTTGCATGTATTGATAATTCTTTTGTTTAGAAGTCTTTTTAATGAGTGCACGAGTTAGAACACATCTTGTTTCTACTTGACGTACCAAGATGTTAGATATTAAGAAAAGATTTATCAACATAGATTTAGTATACATTATCTAATATGCTAGTGTCATTTAGTGTCAAGTAACTACTAAGACAAACATCGATTATGATGCTTAATATGAGGTAAAAGTAAGGTTTCATAAAGCATACACATTTAGCAGGACCAAGGTGTACAGTGAAATTTCCTAGTTGCCACACAAAGATATTAGGGATATATAACTTACAACTTTGCATGCAAGATACTAGAAACGGATTTTATAGCTAGAATTACCGCATTATGGAACTATGGGGAACACTTAAGCACTAGTTACTCTCATTACTTGATAAAAATCAAATATTTGAACCAGTTACTTAGTTACTTTGTAATAGTTAATTACATTTATTTCTTAAAACCCACGTTTTTGTTACTTGTTTCTTGTAAAAGGACTTGACTAAATAGAAGCAATAATAGATTCAAATAAAGTTTAAATCATTTTCCTCGTGGGATTGACCCCAACCTCATAGTTGGGTTCTTTACTTAATACGACCACTTATACTTCTTTTTAAGATGTAAATTTGAGCATATCAGAAGGTAGGACTCCCTTATTGTAGGATAGAACTCCAGTTTCCATGTCTTGCTATCATGGTCTTTTTCGGTTATTGGCTATTCTAATCATGTGGGATACTTGATAGCATTAGATAAGTTATATGATATTTAGGTGATAGTATGGGACGCTATCTAGACATTGCACGATAGACTTTGAATGTGTTAGTTAGAGTCACTAGGTCTTGTCCAAGACCATTTCTTGAATGTCCTTTATGTGATGTATGTCTCTTAAATGAAATAATAAATGTAATGACTTAAGTTAAGAAAGTATTTTAAATGAATAAGTACTTATCTAGAGTAGTTAAGGGTTGTCAAGTTAAGGTGTGAAGGGAGTATAGGAATTGTCACTTCTTATCTTACATAGATAAGTCTTAAGAATGACTCTAGTTAAGATAGATAGTTGGTGTTGTGGATATGATCTAAGCCTTCGGCAGTCTTAAGGATTACTTAGGTATTCTTGAAGAGGTCAAGCTTGGATGTTATCTTCTTAATTTATTTAAGTAGGTCTTTTGATAGCCTTTGGAAAGAGAATGTCATGTTATATATTTGTTGAAGTATTAAGTGAGAATGATTCTATCGTAGATAGTCTATAGGTACTCTTGAGTGTGTAAGGGATTGTATGGACGGTTACTTCTCAAACCCTAAACCCAAAAAACCAAAAAAAAACCTGTACCTAACTTTAATCCTAAACTTAAATCTAACCCTAACCCTAAACCATAAACCCGAAGCCATATGATTAATGAGTGTAATATTAAGTTAAGGGATGAGGAATTTCAACAAAGTAAAGAAGTGGAAGCTAGAAAAAAAGGTTAAGAATAATACAGAAAAAAATGACGATGACAACCCTACTAGTGCTTCTAGATATTTGAAAAAGGAAGCAAATATTATATCTCCAATACATCATGAGCATGGAAGAATTGATCTAGGTGCTGAAAATTGGCAAATTTAGAAAGCTATGACTAAGCAGTAAGAACACGTCTCTAAGAATTCTTGGACAGATAGAGCTAGGCCATTGCAGGAGTCGCAAAAATCAGTTGAAACCGGTATGTAAATTACTGATCTTACTTCTAATAATTTTGTTTTATTGGATGAGCAGGAACATGTGACTGGATCTCAAGCGGGGTGGAACAATTTTGTCATAAAGAAGCGTCAGACAATTCAAAATACACAAACAGTAAGTCATGCAGGTCATACTTAAATGGGTATGTATTCAGGCAGTACAACATATACAACAAAAATCCCATGCAGGCCATGCACATAATTGGGTAATCTGCAGCATGTCATAGCTATACAAGATATTCAGGAACAAGTTACAAGTAAAATCACAGCTATTAAATATCAATAATGCAACGATGATAGGCAATGAACCAGTCAAACAGGTGAGGAAGAAATAAAACTACTTAAAAGAAAAAGTTTAACTAGTACACCACATATCATTTCAAAAGGCCGTGTAGCCCAAATTTCTCCAATTGTATGTGCGATAATGTAATTAATATTGACGAGGGAGTAAGTAGGAATGGGGAAAAGAGGGAAGATACAGTAGATCAGATTGAGCTGGACAATTCAGCACCAAAATCGGATGTTGCAGCAGTTAGTTCCCACCTAACAGTCCATGAAGATCATGCACAAAGTGAAGTATGTAAAATTCAAAATCCAAAATCTTTATCAGGTATGAATTCACAATCCAATCTATCACAACACAATCCTATTATATATGAGACTAATAGAATTTGTGTAGGTGTGGAAGGAAGTGAAAATATGGAAATAGACTAGAGTATAGAATCTGATTTGAAGGGAAGGAAGTATACAGATGATGATTGGTTGAGCAAGCAGGAGAGTGTAGTAGTACAACTCCTTTACAGTCCGATCGTACACAGTCTCCTGCAGTACACAACTCAAGTTAACAACATAATAAGAGAAGTCAAAATCAAGAGGAAGGGAGTTCACCTCAAGACAATAACACCAAATCTAACAAAAAGCCGAATTAAAAAAAAGTGCTATAAAAAGAAGGAACACAAGGGACAACAAGAAACAATTGAAGAAGTGGACGAATATAGTAATATAGCATTCGAGGAGGAGTATGATGAAGATACGAGATCCTTGCACATTCATGAAGGTGAAAAAGAAGTGAAATACACCTTTCACACCACACTTAATATGAACACAAAATAAAAGATATTGAGACAAACAAGGATTATAACCAAGAGGAAGAAAGGCAACTACACATAATCTTAAATCTACTAATACTAGTAGACCAATGATAATCTCAAGAAGTAGAGGATTATGAGTCATAGCGATGATTTGTATATGATATCAATAATCAATTTTCAATTATCTTATGTTCGACATGTTTTATAATATGTAGTACACATAATGTTATTCGCCCTAGATATAATGAGTTGTTTGATATAGTTATTACAGTAGGATCTATATTTTCTTAAGACTTTTCTTCTAAAGGGGAGAGTATCCCTCATTTATGTATTCATAGTAAGCTATGTATTAAGGAGGATCCCTCGATAGGTGCTTAGTTTCTTTTGAATACAACTTGATATAATGTGTAGAGTTGACTATCCTTAGTAGGATGGTAAACTTATAACCCACCTTAGGATCGGAGTTAAGGTTTATGTCCCCTTCCATTGTACTTTTTTACTTTAATAATTGATAAGGTCAGGGGGTGTTGCTTGTCCCCTGACCCACCATAACGGTTGTTTCAATTAAAAAAAAGGGACAATATACAAAATCCCAAATATTAAATACTAAACAATAGATTTTAAACCTCAAATGCTAAATCCTGAACCATAAAACCACAAAAAAAAACAATACCCCAACCCTAAACATAACCTAACCCTAAACCCTAAGTCCAAAAAAAAAAATCTAAGTCCAAAATACAAAAATCATGAAATTAAACACTAAACCATAGATTTTAAACATCAAATCCTAAACACCGAACCCTAAAACCTAAAAAATCTAAACCCTAAGTCAAATCCTTAACCTCAAATCCTAAAACCTAAAAAAAACTAAACCCTAACCCTAACCCTAACATTAACCCTAACCCTAACAAAAAAATATCAAAACCCAAACATTAAACACTAAATCATTTATACCTCAAATAGTAAACCCTAAACCGAAAAACCTTAATAAAACCAAAACCCTAACCCTAACCTTAACCCTACCACTAACCCTAAACCATAACTCGAGACCCTAAGCCTAAAATACAAATGTCAAAACACTAAATACTATACCATAGATTTGAAACCTCAAATGCTAAACCCTGAACCATAAACCTTAAAAAACCTACTCACTAAACATATTCTTAACCCTACCGCTAACCCTAAATCATAAAACTTAAACTCTAAGTCCAAAAAAATCCATACTTCCATATTACGAAACCTCATACATTAAAAACTAAACCATATATTTTAAACCTCAAATATTAAAACACAAACTCTAAAACCTAAGGAAACCTAAATACTAAACCACAAACCATAAAACCTAAAAATACTTAAATCCTAACCCTAACCCTAAACAAAACCCTAACCTTAACCTTAATCCTAACCCCAAACCCCAAGCCAAAAATACCAAAACCCAAAAATTAAACAATAAATTATAGATTATAAATGAAAAAATTATAAACCCAAAATATAAAAACAAAAAAAAAACTAAACCCTAACCCTAACCCTATCCTTTATACGAACTCTAACCCTAAACCTAAAGCCTAAAATAGAAAAACCCTAACATTAAACACTAATTGATAAAGATTACACAATGAAAGGCACATAGAAATAAAAGATATGTGGATTAATAGTCAAGTTATTGAAATTATAGTAAAGAATGGACTATAATACTCACCTCCCAATAGACTTCAACAAACTAGACTCAACCCAAGAAAGAATAATCAAAGGAAACCAAGAATCATAAAGTGGTAACACTTAGATTAATCAAACTCAAGAAGTTAACAAGCAATCCCAAGATTCACCCTAATTACTCACTAATTACTTACTAAGAAGATACTTCAATTTGAGAGTCAATATTCAATATAGTCTAGGTATTGCAAAAATGATTAAAAAAAAAACTAATATTTATACTAAGGAAATAAAAAAGACCCTCTTTTTAAAATTTTGCTCTTAATTAAGTAAGCGCCTGGATTGGTTGCATTCTTTTGTGAATTCTTGAATTCATGAAATGGCTATTTGCACACAGGGATCTTTCTTTTCATTTCCATTGCTAGGTAACCGTTAATGGAATATCCAAAGGATTTTCGGCTTTATGGAGTGAACTTGTCTTCCCCGAAGCAGAATCCACGTATAAATTAGTGTATATATATGCACTTACAATTACAGATACAAAAGGCACAATAGGATCACTAAGATCATGAGATGAAGGCACATTGTCATTACACGATGGGTAAGGTGTGGAGCTATACTTTAAAGACAAATTAATTAGATTCTGACCTTCCCGCTGCTCTGTATAGTCCTATTGGAGGGCAATACAATACTCTAACGATTCCTGCCTTGGTTGATGATGAATTACCTTACTCCCTTTCCATACCGGGTCTAGGGGTATAGTCTATTCTATAATATACTCTTCTTCTATCACAGAAATTGCTAAATCGGAAGTTAAGCCCTATAAGCACTTCACTGTAACTAAAAAGAACAACAAGAGAGATCCCAAAACACATTGCAAGTCCTTATTTGTTGACCTTTAATCTCCTATAATTCTTACCTTTTAATGAACATTTCTTGTAAAACTTGGAGATCATTTGCTTTACTCCGTGTGAATGGTCTTAAGGGTACATGTCACTCATGTAAGTGTGGTCCATGCTTCCAATAATATCATCCTCCCCTTTTTGAAAATGAATCAAAAGGATCATCTAAAAACAGGAATCTATATTAATAACATTGAAAACATTATGAACATTAAACTCACTTGGTAAGTCAATCATGTAACCATTGTCATTGATCCGCTTGACTACTTGAACGGGTCCATCTCCTTTTTGGCTTAGCTTTTATTTCTGTACTTGTGGAAACCTTTCCTTTTGGAAAAGCACCCACACCCAATCATCTGGATTGAAGATCACTTCATTTATCCCACGATTCTTTCGAATGGACACCTTTGAATTGTTATTTTTCAATGGACTCTTTCACTTTTGCATTAATGTTCATCATCTCTATTTCCCTTTTATTGGCATATAGGATCACAAGAACATCACTAGGCGAAGGAATCATTGTTAATGGAAATAAAGGTTTGAAACCATAGGAAGCCTTAAATGGAGACATTCCAATAGAGGAGTGGAAAGACCGATTATATGCATATTCAATCAAGGGTAAATAGTCTCCACAAGTAGTTGGGGTTCCTCAAATCATGCATCGAAGCATGGTTTAAAATGTCTGGTTGACTACATTGGTTTGTCCATCCGTTTGAGGATGGCAAGAAGTAGAGAACAGAAGTTTGCTACAGAGTGTACCGCATAGACTCTTCTAAAAATTAATTAGGAACATCGAATCATGATCACTAACAATGGTTTGAGGGACTCCAAGTAATTTAAGCACATTGATAACAAAAAATTATTCTACATGGCATATTCTACCGGGTGACATCAAAATTTAATAATACCCACTTCGAAGATGAATCATGGAGAAAACAATAGAACAACACAACTCATCAAGCATATCATCAAGTTGAGGATGGGATGGTGATACTTTACTCTGTTCTTATTTACGGCTCAATAATCAATACACATTCTCCTAGTGCCATCTTTTTTAGGAAGAAGATTTACTGGTATGGCACAAGGACTTAGGCTTTCTTTGATCAACCCGTTCTTAACAAGCTCTTCCACTTTCCTTGATTGCTCTTTGGTTTCTGCTTGGTTACTTCAATAAGTTGGACGGTTGGTAATTCGTAAACCCGGTATAAAATCCATTCTATGCTCGATTCCCCTAGAGGTCTGTAATCCAGTGCCCATCTTATCTAGAACTAGTATCTTGGTTAGCATGTAACAAAACGTTTGTGTTAATAAGGCACACTAGAATGCTTCCCTCATCTACACCCTTTAAACACTTTATTTTCTTTGCTATTATGCACATGTTTTTCTTATTTTTAGACAAGGTAGTCTCCTCTTCTGGAACGGTGGTGGAACTTTTGCCGTCACATTTAACCTCTGTGGTTTTTATTATTTCTCAAAGATCCTTTATAACCCAATAGTCCTCACTCATTTGATATACAGTGAGAGGTGCAAGAACATACTTTTTACTTTCAATCACGAAATTGTATTTGTTGGATATACCTTGGTGCACAACCTCTCTATGAAATTGCCAAGATCTCCCCAGCTGTAGGTTACAAGCCAACATGGGAAGCACATCACAAATCAATTCCTCATTATAATTTCCCACACTAAACTGAATACTTGCTTGTTTGAGGACTTTCATCTCTCAACTCTCATTGATCCATTGTACCTTATAAGGATTGGGATGCTTGCTGGTTTGTATTTTCATACGCTCCACCAAGGAACTACTCACCACATTGGTGCAACTTCAACTATCAATGATTAAGGAACACAATTTATATTGGATTTAGCACCTAGGATGAAATAAATTCTCCCTTTGGTCAAGTTTTTCTTTTGCAAGGGCCCCAAAAATTCTTCTCACAACACATGAAAGATTCGCATTCATGTTCAATTCTTCATCATCATCTATCAAAGACTTCTCCTTCATCATGAAGCAAGCAAAATTCACCCACTCATCAAACCTTTCTTCTTCATCCCCCGAAGCAACTTCCTCTCCTTCACCCCTATACAACTCTCCCTCATTTTTTTCTTCACCCTAATATTCATATTCTGTCATATATTATTCATCAACAACAACATTGTTCTTCTACCTCCTTGTGGTTGCTTTTTCCAAATAGGTAACTCGTTGTTATGATGACTCTCCCTTTCCCTCCTTTTGGACTCCCACAAAGTTGATGTGTATCCCTCAAATTTTGTGAGAGCATACTATACCTTCAAAGATGCAGAGATATTATTTTTGAGAAAGATCTCTCACTTTGAATTTTCCATTCCAAGAACTCATCGGGGTCACTACTTCCTTTAAACCTTGGAAGTATGACCTCGATAGTGTTCAAGCCCCAATCTTGATCATTCATGTCATAAATCTATTTTATCTATTTCCCATCCTATCGCCTCTATATCCCATCGTATCTCCTCTATATTACATCCTATATTAATCTCCCCTGCCTTGGTCCTACCCCAAGTCCCGAGGTCTTACTCCTTATCTCTGTACTCTATCTCCATCTCTACTCCAAAATTAATCATTATTTAACTCTTCATTCCTCTCATCATAGAGAGGATTTTTGTATTGGTAGTCTTGGTAATGCATTCGTTATCAATTTTATGGATGTGATGTAGTATTAATAGATGCATTTGAATCATTTAGAAATGGAGTTTGGTATTGGAATTGGTTGGCCAAAATAGGAATATTCTCTTGTGGTGGGCGATAGGGTTGTGGATTTGGATGTGGTTATGGTTGTCTTAGGTTATTTAGAGGGTTGGGAGTTTGGTAAGAACCTTCATGATGTTCTCCGAGCTCTCGCCAATTGAATTTTTATTAGTCAAGATACCTACAAAACTCAGAAAACGAGGTTAGTAGAAAAATCCTCACTTTACTCATAGGTAACTCTCAAATCACCTTATATGGTGTCCTCTAAAATATATAGTGAACTAGCTCCGTTCAATCAACTCAAGATCAACATTCAATATAGTCTAAATCTTGCAAAAATGATAAAGACTAATATTTATACTAAGGAAATAAAGAAGACACTTCTTTGCCAATTTTCCATTAATGAGGTAAGGGCCTTGTTTGGTTGGCGTATTTTGTGAATTCTTGAATTCATGAATCGGCCATTTGCACACATGGACTCTTTCATTCTTCCTTTTCAATTTAATGTAACATAAACACATTGTATGTCCTTCTTTGTTGACCTTCAATCTCCTCTAATGCTTCCCTTTTCATGAGCATTGCTTGTAGGCCTTGAAGATCCTTTGCTTCACTCCATGTGAATGGTCATGAGGGGTATATGTCACTCATGTTAGTGTCAACCATGCTGCCAATGTTATCACTAATCCATAGATATTACAACTCCAATCATTAACCCAAAACCCTACAACCTATAAAATAACCTAAACCCTAACCCTAACCCTATAACTAATCCTAACTGAAACACTACTATAAATTTTAAATCCAATCCCAAAATAACAAACACAAAACATTAAACACTAAACCAATGATATTAAACGTCAAATTCTAAAAAACCTATACCAAAAAATATTTTTAAAAAAACAAAACCCTAACCCTAACCCCAACTTTAACCCCAGCCCTAACCCTAAACCATAAAACCAAAACCATAAGCCCAAAATACAAGTGTTCGATCGTTAAAAAAAAGCCCAAAATACCAAAACCCACAAAAGTAAATACTAAACCATAGATTTTAAACCTCAAATGTTAAACCAAAACCATAAAACCTAAGAAAAAATCATATACCCTAAGCTTAATCAAAATCCTAACCCTAAACCGTAAATCCTAAGCCCAAACCGAGAACCCAAACATTAAAAAATAACCAATAGATTTTTTACACCTCAAACCCTAAACCACAAATCCTAAAACCTAAGAAAACCCTAACCCCTAACCCTAACCCAACCCCTAGCCCTAAATCTAACCCTAACTCTAAACCCTAAACACTAAATATAAAAAGCCAAACATTAAATACTAAACCATAAAATTTAAACCTAAAATGCTAAACCCTGAACCATAAAACCTAAAAAACTAGGCCCTAACACTAATCTTAACCCTAACCCTATACCCTAAAAAAACCCTAATTCCAAAATACAAAACTCCAAACATTAAGCTCTAAACCATAAAATTTAAACCTCAAATCCTAAAACACAAACCCTATAACCTAAAAAAACAAAACCCTAATTCTTACCCTAACCAAAAACCATTAACTTGAAAACCAAAGCCCAATGCCCAAAAACACAAACATTAAACACTAAACCATATATTTTCAACAAAAATTCCTAAAACCCAACACCTAAAACCTTAAAAAAACTCTAAACCTTACCCTTACCATATCCCTAACATAAACTTTAACTAACCCTAACCTTTATTGTAACCCTAAACCCTTAGCCGAAAACACCAAAACCCAAAATTTACACATTAAACAATAGATATTATAACTCAAATCCGTAACCTTAAACACTAAAACCTAAAAAACAACCTAAATACTAACCCTAACATTAACACTAAACCCAAAAACCTTATAAACCCAAAACCCTAACACTAACCCTAACGTTAACCCTAAACCATAAATTTTAAACATCAAATGTTAAACCCAGAATGATAAAACCTAAAAAATAAACTACACCCTGACCCTTAAGCCTAAACCCTAAACCTTAAGTCCAAAAAAACCCTAAGTCCAAATATGAAACACTAAACCATAGATTTTAAAAATCCTTATCCACAAACTATAAAACCTAAGAAAACACAAATTCCTTACCGTAACCCTAGCCCTAACCCAAAAAAAAATATACAAAAATCCAACCATTAAATACTAAACCATAACTTATTAACCTTAAATGCTAAACCGTGAACCATAAAACCTAAAAAAGCTACACCCGAACACTAATCTTAAACCTAACCCTAAACTCAAGCTCTAAAACAAACTTATGTTAAAAATATGAAAACCCAAACATTAAATACTAAACCATAATTTTAATCCTCAAATCCTGAACCACAAACCCTAAAACCCAAAAAAACTAAACCCTAACCCTAACCCTGAACCAAACTATAACTCAAAACCATAAACCCGAAACCCTATGCCCAAAATACAAAAACACAAATATTTAAAAGTAAACCATAGATTTAAATAAAAAATCCTACACCCCAAAACCTAAAACCTAAAATAAAACTAAACCTTAACCCTTACCCTATCCTTAACATAAACCCTAACCCTATATTTAATCCTAACCCTAAACCCTAAACCCTATACCCTAAGGCCAAAATACCAAAACCCATAATTTAAACAATAAACTGTAGGTATTACATCTCAAATCCATAACCCCAAACATTAACCCTAACCCTAACATTAACCCTAACACTAACTCTAACATTAATCCTATTTCCAAAGTCCAAAATACAAAAATCCAAAACATTAAGGATTAAAATATTCATATTAAACCTGAAATCCTTAACCCAAAACCCAAAAACCTAAAAAACACAAAACTGTAACCCTAACCCTAAACCTAAACCCTAAACCGAAATACCAAAACACAAACATTAAACTCTAAATCATACATTTTACACCTCAAATGTTAAATCATGAACGATAAAACCTTTAAAAAACTAAAAACTAACCCTAATTCTAACCCAGACCCTAATCCTAAAATGTAAACCCTAAGTCCAAATAAAAACTCTAACTCCAAAATACGAAAACCCAGAAATTAAACACTAGAACATAGATTTTAAAACTCAAATCCTAAACCACAAACCCTAAATCCTAAAAAAAAACAAATCCTAACCCTAACCTAAACCCTAAAATTCAACCTAACCCTAACCCTTACCCTAAAATCCAAGTCCAAAATACGAAAGCCCAAACATCAAATACTAAACTATAGACTTTAAACCAAAAATCCTGAACCCTAAAATAAAAAACCTAAGGAAAACCCTAAACCCTAGACCTAACCCTATCCCTAATATGAACCCTGAACCTGCCCCAATCCTTAACCTTAACCCCACACTCTAAACCCTAAACCTAAAGCCTAAAATACAAAAACATTAACATTTAACACTAAACTATAGATATTAAAAATTAAATCCTTATACCCAAAATCTAAAACATAAAAAACAACCTAAATATTAACCTAACCGTAACCATAAAATTACCCCTAACCCTAACCCCAAACATTAAAATTTAAAAATCAACCTAAATCCTAACCCAAACAAAAACCCTAACCCTACCATAAACTATAAACCCAAAGCCCAAAATACCAAACCCAAACATTAAACATTAAACCATTGATATTAAACGTGAAATCCTAAATCCTTAACCCAGAAACATTAAAAACCGAAAACCCTAACCCTAACCCTAACCCTAAACCCTAAGACAAAAATACCAAAACATAAAAATTAAATGGAAAACCATAGATTATAAACCTCAAATGCTAACTTATGAATCATAAAACCTAAAAAAAGTAATAAACCCTATCCCTAATCCTAACCCTAACCCAGACTCTAATGCTAACCTTAAACCATATACCCTAAGTCCAAATAAAAACTCTAAGTCCAAAGTACAAAAACACAAACATTAAACACTACACCACGTATTTTAAACCTCAAATCCTAAACCACAAACCCTAATACTCAAAAAAAAAAACCGTAACTGTAACCCAAACCCTAAACCATTAACCCTAAGCCCAATTAACCAAATCCCAAACATTAAATACTAAACGGTAGATTTTAAACCAAATATCCTAAACCCCAAAAAAAAAACTTAAAAAACCCTACACATAAGATCTAACCCTATCCCTAACACGAACCCTAAGCATAATCCAATCTTTAACCTTAACCCGAAACACTAAACCCTAAAACCAAAGCCCAAAATTCCAAAACTCTAACATTAGACAATTAACAATGGATATCACAACTCATACCTTAACCCCAAATTCTAAAACCTAAAAAGCAACCTAAACCCTAACTTTAACTATCCCTAACATTACACCTAACCCCAACTCTACAATAAACCCTAAACCCCAAGTCGTACCAAAGACCAAGCATTAAACACTAAACCATTAATATTAAGACTCAAATCCTAAACCCTAAACCCAAAAACGTAAGACAACCCAAAACCCTAACCCTTACCAAAAACCTAACCATAACCCTAACTCTAAGAAAAACCTTAATCCTAGCCCTACCCCTAAACCATAAACCTTAAAAACTAAGACCAAAATACCTAAACCCAATCAATAAATACTAAACAATAGATTTTTAACCTCAAATTCTAAACTCTGAACCATAAAACCTAAATAAACTCACACCATAACTTTTATCCTAACCCTAACCCTAAACCTAAACCCCAAACCCTAAGTCCATACTAAAAAACCAAATCCAGACACAATACCCAAACATCAAACACTAAACCATAGATTTTAAACCTCACATCCTCAAGCACATACCTTAAAACCTAAAATTAAAACTAAACCCCAACCCTACCCCTAATATTAACCCTAACACTTGCCCTAAACCATCCACTCAAAACCCCACCCCCAAAATACCATAACCTAAACATTTTGCACTAACCATAGATGTTAAACCAAAAATTCTAAACCCCTAAACCTAAAAAGTATATAAAACCCTAGACACGAACCCTAACTATATCCCTAACACGAACCCTAACCCTAACCCTATCCTTAACCCTTACCCTAAAACCTAAAGTCCAAAATACCAAACCCAAACATTAAACACTAATTCATAGATATTTTAACTTAATTCGTTAACAGAAAACCCTAAAACCTAAAAAACAACCTAAACCCTTACCCTAACCCTAACATTAATCCTAACCCTAACTCTACCATAAACCCTAATCTACAAGACCAATATACGAAAACCCAAACATTAAACACTCAACTATTGGTATTAAACTTCAAATCCTAAGCCTAAACCTAAAAACCTCAAAAAACCAAAACCCTAATCCAAACCCTAATACTAACGCTAACCTTAACCCTAACTATAGCCTTAATTATAAAATCCAAAAATTTAAGCCCAAAATACAACAACCCAAACATTAAATACTAAACCATAGATATTAAACCTCAAATATTAAACCCAGAACCATAAAACCTAAAAAACCCTACACCCTAACCCTTTACCCTAAACCCTAAACCCTATGTCCAAAATACGATAACCCAAATATGAAGATCTAAACTATATGTTTTCAATATTAAATCCTTAGCCACAAACCCTAAAACCTAAAAAAAACCTAATCCTTAACCCTAACCCTAACCCACGCTGTAACCCTAACCTTAACCTAAACAATAAACGCAAAATCTTAAGCCCACAATACAAAAACCAAAACATTAAATACTAAAAAATAAATTTTAAACCTTAAATGTTAGACCGTGAACCGTAAAACCTAAAAAATATACCCTAACTCTGATCTTAACCGTAACCCTGAAATCTAAACCTTAAAAAACCCTAAGTTCAAAGTACGAAAACCCAAATATTAAACACAAAACTATAGATTTTAGACCTCAAAACCTAAACCATAAACCATAAAATTTTAAAAAAAAATATACCCTAACTCTTATCTTAACCGTAACCCTGAAATCTAAACCTTAAAAAACCCTAAGTTCAAAGTACGAAAACCCAAATATTAAACACAAAACTATAGATTTTAGACCTTAAAACCTAAACCATAAACCATAAAATTTTAAAAAAAATTAACCTTAAGCATAACCATTACCCTAACCCAAAAACCATTAAGCCAAAACACCATGCCCAAAATAGAAAAACTCAAATATTAAAAACTAAACAATAGACTTAAAAAAAATATCCTAAACCGCAAAACCTAGAACCTAAAAAACAATAAACCTTAACCATACCCTATCCTTAACTTAAACCTTAATCCTATCCCTATCCTCATCCTTACCCTATAACCTAAGCCCAAAATACAAAAACAATAAACAATAAATATTACAAATCAAATTCATAACCCCAAACAATAAAATTGAAAAATCAACCTAAACCCAAACCCTAAAAAAAACCCTAACCCTAACCCTACCATAAACCATAAACCCAAAGCCCAAAACACAAAACCCAAACATTAAAAATTAAACCATTGATATTAAACGTCAAATCCTAAATTCTTATCCCAGAAACCTAAAAAACCAAAAACCCTAAACATTACCCTAACCCTAAACCCTAAGCCAAAAATACCAAAACCTAAATATTAAATGCAAAACCATAGATTTTAAACCTAAAATGCTAAATCATGAATCATAAAACTTAAAAAAAATACTAAACCCTATCCCTAATCCTAACCCTAACCCAGGCTCTAATCCTTAACCTTAAACCATATACCCTAAGTCCAAAAAAAAAATCTAAGTCCAAAGTACAAAAACACAAACATTAAACACTACACCATATATTTTAAATCTCAAATCCTAAACCACAAACCCTAATACTCAAAAAAAACTAAACCCTAACTGTAACCCAAACCTTAAACCATTAACCCTAAGCCCAAATTACCAAAACCCAAACATTAAATACTAAACCATAGATTTTAAACCAAATATCCTAAACCCCAAAACAAAAAACTTAAAAAACCCTACATCTAAGATCTAACCCTATACCTAACACGAACCCTAAGCCTAACCCAATCTTTAGCCTTAACCCTAAACACTAAACCCTAAAATCGAAGCCCAAAATACCAAAACTCTAACATTAAACACTAAACAGTGGATATTACAACTCATACCTTAACCCAAAATTATAAAACCTAAAAAACAACCTAAACCTTAACTTTAACTATCCCTAACATTACACCTAACCCCAACTCTATAATAAACCCTAAACCCCAAGTTGTACCAAATCCCAAGCATTAAACACTAAACCATTAATATTAAGCCTCAAATCCTAAACCCTAAACCAAAAAATGTAAGAAAACCCAAAACCCTAACCCTTACCAAAAACCTAACAATAACCCAAACTTTAATAAAACCTTAATCCTAGCCCTACCCCTAAACCATAAACACAAAACCCTAAGCCAAAAATACCTAAACCCAAACAATAAATACTATATGATAGATTTTAAACCATAAATGCTAAACCGTGAACCATAAAACGTAAAAAAATTTACACTGTAACTCTAATCCTAACCCTAACCCTAAACCCTAAAGCATAAGTCCATACTAAAAACCCTAAATGCAAATACAATACCCAAACATCAAACACTAAACCATAGATTTTAAACCTCACATCTTAAACCACATGCCCTAAAACCTAAAAAAAACCTAAACCCTAACAATAACCATAACCTTAATCCTAACCCTATCCCTAAACCATTCACCTAAAATCACAGGCCCAAAACGCCATAACCCAAACATTAAGCACTAACCATAGATTTTAAATCAAAAATTTTAAACCCCAAAAAATATAAAAAATATAAAAAAGACATAAACCCTAACCCTAACACTATCCCTAATCCAAACCCTAACCTTAAAACTATCCTTAACCCTAACACTAAATAAAAATCCCAAATTAACAAACCCTAACATTATAAACTAATCTATATATATTACAACTACGGTCGTTTACCCAAAATCCTAAAACCTAAAAAAAGTACCTAAACCCTAACCCTAACCCTAATAGTAATCCTAAACCTAACCCTACCATAAACCCTAAACCCCAAGCCCAAAATACGAATACCAAAACATTAAAAAATAAACTATTAATATTAAACCTCAAATCCAAAACCCTAAACATGAAAACAAAAAAACCAAAAACCTAACAGTAACCCTAACCCTACTCCTTAATCTAAACATAAACCATAAACCTTAAACCTTATTTCAAAAATACCACAACCAAAACATTAAATAATAAAACATAGAATTTAAAACTCTAGTGATAAACATAGAACCATAAAACGTTAAAAAAAATCTACACCGTAACCCTTAACCTAAACCATAATCCCTAAGTACGAAATACAACACTAAGTCCAAAATACAAGAACCCAAATATGACACACTAAACCATAGATTTTAAATATCAAATCCTTAGTCACAAACCCTAAAACCTAAAAAAAATATAACATCTAACTCTAACCCTAACCCTAACCTAAACCATAAATCAAAAACCATAATCCCAAAATACAAACACCCAATCATTAAATACTAAAAAAAATTAAACTTTAAATGTTAAACCCTGAACCATAAAACCTAAAGTGAAACTATACTGACGTACCGTGGTTTCACGATACTTTGAATGTTTTTTCCTTAGTTTTAGTGTATGTCTAGGTCCTTATTATATTAATTTTAATGGTTTTAATCTGTGTTTTGCAGGAAAGTCATCCAAAATAAAAATACAAAAGATTATGCTGAAGAGGTGACCCACGAAGCCATCGATGGCCCGTCTCCTTTCGGCGGTCCGTAGGTGGTGAACATCGACTAGAGGTCGAACCATCTGGAATAAACTCAGGGTATTCTGACAAAGTTTAAGTTACGGAAGGATCGACGGTCCGTCGACTCATCAATGCACCATCCTAGGAAACTGTCAATCATATTTGAGATTAGTCCCAGTACCCAATGTTGAGGAAATAAATAAGCATGGAACGACGAAGAAATCAACAGACTGTAAGTGTATCGACGAACCCTGATGTTGGTCCGTCGATTGAATCAGATAGGATGCAAGATTGAAGACTGAAGAAGATGCTAAGTATGAACCGACGGAGGCACTTAACGGTCCGTCATTCCATAGACGGACCGTCAGTGGTGTCACGACCCAAAATCGAGCCGCGACTGGCACCCACATTTACCCTCCTATGTAAGCGAACCAACCAATCTAAACCTTATCATGTCAATTCAATATCAACATAAAGCAATGCGGAAGACTTAAACTCATAAATAAAAGACAATTCAATAACTTCTAAAATTCAACATCTATTAATTCCCCAAAATCTGGAAGTCATCACCACAAGAACATCTATGATCAATTTACTAAACTAAGAGTATTCTAAAAAGCTAAAACAAATAAAAGCTAGTCTATGCCGAAACTTCAAGGCATCAAGACATGAGGAAGGAGATCCAGTCCAAGCTAGAAGCATTAGCTCACCCTGAAGATCCGGTGTGACGAAGACTGGCTAGAATTACTGTTGAGTCGAAGATGACGGCACGTTTGCTGCATACCACAATATACAAAAAGAAAACATAAAAGTAGGGGGTCAGTACAACCACAAGTACTGAGTAGATATCATCGGCCAACTCAAAATAGAAAGCAATATATCTCAGATAATATCATAAATCAACTAATATTCTTAACAGTTATAGCAACAAGTACAAAACATCATTTATAATATCACCGATCATATCTATGAGGACTCAAGCCTCCACACCATACTCTTTTGGGATACATGTTCTTTAGATTGAGTATATTAGCATCTTTCAAGATTCATTATCTTTATTCCTCTTGTGTCGGTACGTGACACTCCGATCCCCTACTACTATGTGTCGGAACGTGACACTCCGATCCCCTAATTCAATGTGTCGGTACGTGACACTCCGATCCCCTACATCTACGTGTCGGTTCGTGATACCCGTCCCACTAATTATATGTGTCGGTACGTGACACTCCGATCCCCTACATCTACGTGTAGGTTCGTGACACCCGTCCCACTAATTCTATGTGTGGGTACGTGACACTCCGATCCCCTACATCTACATGTCGATTCGTGACACCCGTCCCACTAATTCTATGTGTCGGTACGTGACACTCCGATCCCCTAATCTCGTTCTATTAATTCATCAAGCCCTCTTTTATACCAAGGCGTCATCACCTCATCACTTTAGTTCATCAAGCCTTCTTTTATACCAAGGCATCATCATTAATAAGAGATTAGGTTTTTATCAAGATTTGGGATTCAATAGCTTCATCATGCTTTTTTCATCACAATCATATATATAAAATCACATCATGCATACACACAATTAAGCATAAAGAAGACTCTATAATACTACCCAACACATATCATTCGCTATTAAGAGTTTACTAAGAATAGTGTAAAAACCATAACCTACCTCCACCGAAGAATTGCGATCAACAAGCTATCTTCTCAAAATCCTTGCTATCCTCTTCGTCTCTCTCTCTCTCTACTCGTTCTCTTCTTCTTTTTCTGTCTCTCTTTGTTCTTTTTTATTGTTCTTATTCAAACCCTCTTTGTTTTACCCTAATTAACATATAATTAAGTGTAAAAGATGGCAATAATAACCCACTAATTAACTTAAGGTTACCTCTTTTAACCCCCAAGTAATTAGACTTATTAACTTTAACCCTCTAACTTTATAATTAAAGTAGGAATAGTCCAAAACGTCCCTTAAAACGTGTAAAGAAATCCGACCCAGACTGGGATTACGTAGACCGTGACGGGCCGTCGTGCCTGCGACGGTCCGTCCTGCTGTCCGTCGCAAAGGTCAGGGACCGGATTTCCACTGAAGACTCTGTGACGGTCCGTCACACCTGTGACGGTCCGTCCTGCCATTTCGTTACGAAGTTCAGAGAGTCGATTTTCAGTACCCAATTTCAGATTTTTCCAAGTGTTTTGAAACGAGACCCTGCGATGGTCCGTCGTGCCCATGACGGTCCATCGTGGGGTCCGTCGCCTCAGCCTATTTTTCCAGAAATAAAATCTGCTGCTCAAAACGACTAAACAGGTCGTTACAATAGATACCAATTTACCCATCGTTCGTCCCCGAACAATCACAAGAAGGAAAACAAGAGTGAAAGGAAATACCTGAGTCTTTAAACAGATGTGGGTATCTTTCTTGCATATTTGCCTCCTTCTCCCAAGTGGCTTCTTCAACCGGTCGATTCTTCCATTGCACCTTGATGGATGCAATCTCCCTTGACCTCAACTTGTGAATTTCTCTATCTAAAATGGCAACAGGCTCCTCCTCATAAGACAAATTCTCATCAAGCAAAACTGAATCCCAACGGATAATGTAGTTTCCATCCCCATGGTACCTTTTCAACATGGACACATGGAATACCGGATGCACTCCGGACAGCCCTGGAGGCAAGGCTAACTCATAAGCCACCTCCCCTACTCGCTTAAGTACTTCAAAGGGACCAATGTACCTTGGGCTTAGCTTGCCTCTTTTACCAAACCGCATCACCCTTTTCATTGGTAAAACTTTCAACAAGACTTGTTCACCCTCCATGAACTCTAAGTCTCTAACCTTTCGATCTGCATATTCTTTTTATCTACTTTGCGCCGCTAGAAGCTTCTCTTGAATAGATTTCACTTTCTCTATCGAATCCCTCAGAAGATCAGTACCCCAATGTCTAACCTCGAATGCATCAAACCAACCAATGGGGGACCTACATCTCCTACCATACAATGCTTCAAAGGGAGCCATATCAATGCTTGAGTGATAGCTATTATTGTATGAAAACTCCGCTAAGGGTAAGAAACTATCCCAATGGCCACCAAATTCTATCACGCATGCACGAAGCATATCCTCCAACACTTGAATCGTTCGCTCAGACTGACCATCGGTCTGAGGATGGAATGCAGTACTAAGGTCCAACCTAGTACCTAATTCAGCATGCAATGTTCTCCAAAACTTAGAAGTAAACTGCGTACCTCTATCTGATATGATGGACAGTGGAACCCCATGCAATCGAACAACTTCTGAGATGTAAAGTTTGGCTAACTTCTCTGCATTATAAGTCACCTTGACCGGAATGAAATGAGCAGACTTAGTTAACCTATCAACAATCACCCAAATAGAGTCGTACTTACCCATCGTCTTTGGAAGACCAACCACGAAGTCCATTGCAATTCTCTCCCATTTCCATTCCGGAATGGGCATTCTCTGAAGTGTTCCTCCGGGCCTTTGGTGTTCATACTTTACTTGTTGACAGTTTGGACATTTGGCAATAAAATCCACAATATCACGCTTCATTCTACTCCACCAAAAGTGTTGCTTTAGGTCACGGTACATCTTGGTTGCACCCGGATGTATCGAATACCTTGAACTATGAGCCTCTGTCAGAATAGTGTTGATCAAATCATCGACGCGGGGTACACATACCCTTCCCTTAATCCTCAAAATACCTTCCTCATCGATTGTCGCTTCTTTAGACTCTCCTTGCAACACTTTTTCTCGGATCCGGATCAATTTTTCATCATTAAACTGCTTTTCCTTAATCTTGTCAAGGAAGGAAGATCTTGCCTCCACACAAGCTAAAAATCTTCCCTTCTCATATACTTCTAATCTCATAAGGTCGTTAGCCAGAATCTGAACTTCTCTAGCCAATGGGCGTCTAGAAGCTTGCAAGTGAGCTAGACTTCCCATGCTTCCCGCCTTTCTACTTAAAGCATCCGCTACAACATTCGCCTTCCCCGGATGATACAAAATAGTGATGTCGTAGTCCTTCAGTAGTTCCATCCATCTCCTCTGTCTCAAATTCAAATCTCTATGAGTGAAGACATACTGTAGACTACAATGATCCGTATAGACCTTACACTTAACCCCATATAAATAGTGTCTCCATTGCTTTAATGCAAACACCACTACCAAGGCCAACTCTAAATCATGGGTCGGATAATTACGTTCATGCACCTTTAATTGCCTCGAAGCATAAGCAATCACATTTTTCTCTTGCATTAGTACTGCACCCAAACCAGAATAGGATGCATCACAATAAACAATGAAGTTCTTACCCTCCACTGGCAAGGTAAGGATAGGAGCGGTAGTCAACAGAGTCTTGAGCTTCTGAAAGCTTTCCTCACACTCATCCGACCATACAAATGGAACATTTTGCTTAGTCAAGTTCGTCAGTTGGGAAGCAATAGAAGAGAATCCCTTGACAAATCGACGGTAGTAACTGGCTAAACCTACAAAGCTTCTTATTTCTGACACATTAGTAGGTCTTACCCAATTCTTCACTACTTCGATCTTAGAAGGATCCACCATCACTCCATCCTTAGAAACCACGTGCCCCAAGAAGGACACTGCATCTAGCCAAAACTCACACTTAGAGAACTTGGCATAAAGCTTTTTCTCCCTCAACATTTCCAATACCATTCTCAAATGCTCCTCATGTTCCTTCTTACTCTTGGAGTATATCAGTATATCATCAATAAATACGATCACAAAGAGATCTAAATATGGCTTAAAAATCCCGTTCATCAAACTCATGAACGCAGCAGGGGCATTCGTAAGACCAAAAGACATCACTACAAATTCGTAATGCCCATACCTGGTTCTAAAAGCAGTCTTTGGCACATCCGTTGCCCGTATTTTCAATTGATGATAACCGGATCTCAAGTCAATCTTAGAGAAGACACAAGCACCTTGTAACTGATCGAACAAGTCATCAATGCAAGTAAGAGGATACTTGTTCTTTATGGTTACCTTGTTCAACTGTCGGTAGTCTATGCACATCCGAAAACTCCCATCCTTCTTCTTCACAAACAAAATAGGAGCACCCCAAGGAGATGCACTTGGTCTAATGAAGCCTTTGCTCAACAACTCTTGAAGTTGGGCTTTTAACTCTCTTAAATCCGCGGGAGCCATTCTATAAGGGGGTATAGAAATGGGGCGAGTACCCGGTTCAAGATCAATACAGAAGTCAAAATCCCTATCTGGTGGCATACCCGGAAGATCTGCAGGGAACACATCAAGAAACTCACGGACCACCGAAACCGACTCAATCGAAGGTACTTGGGTAGTGTCATCCTTGAGATGTGCCAAGAAAGCTAAACACCCACCCTTTACTAACCATTTTCTTAGCACGAAGAAAGGAGATGATACGCACCGGATTGGAAGTGTAGTCACCCTCCCACACTAACGGATCTGTCCCAGGCTTGGCTAACGTCACCGTTTTAGCATTACAATCCAAGATCGCAAATTGCGGAGAAAGCCAAGTCATACCCAGAATTACATCAAAATCAACCATTTCTAAGATAACCAAATCTACATAAGTGTTGCTCCCCACAAAGTTCACCAAACAAGACCTATATACCTTTTCGACTACCACAGACTCACCCACCGGAGTAGAAATACGAATAGGCATATCAAGTAATTCACAATGTAAATTTAGACCATTAGCAAATGAGGAAGATACATAAGAAAATGTGGATCCAGGATCAACAATACAGAAGCCATGCAATCACAAACCAGAAGATTACCTGTGATGACAGCATCAGATGTCTCCGCCTCCGATCTCCCAGGGAAAGCATAACAATGGGCCCTTTCGTTTGTTTGTCCGTTGTCCCTACCATGTTGTGATGTAGTGGCTCCCATTTTCCCATCACCCCGGCCGTTTTGGTGACCACCATTACCTCGGCCACCACGCCCTCCAGAATAACGGCCTCTGCCATGACCACCTCTACCCCTAGCCATTGGGGGTCTATTACTTTGTTTTGGACAATTCCTCCTAATATGTCCAGTCTCCCCACATCCATAACACTCTCTAGATTCACGCATGGGTCTATCAGAGAAATGTTGACCGGTCTGAGGTGGACCCCCAACTACAGTCTGTAGTGAAGACTGAATTGGTCGAACTGAGTAACCTCCGGAACCCTGTCCTCTAGAGTAAGAACCATTAAACTCACCTCCCTTTCGAAACCTCTTTGATGTCGATGCCATGGTGAATTCATCTGGCTTCACTCCTTCCACCTCTACTACGAAGTCTACTAGTTCTTGAAAAGATTTCGCTAAGGCCGCTACCTGTAAGGCTGAAATTCGCAACTCTGATCTGAACCCCTTCAAAAAACGGCGAATCCGCTCTTGCGGACTGAAACAAATTTGGGTGGCATATCTAGATAGTGCACGAAACTTAGCCTCATATGCATTGACCGACATCCTACCTTGCTCTAGGCTTAAGAACTCATCCCTTTTCCTATCCCTCAAGGTCCGGGGGATATACTTCTCCATAAACAAGCTAGAGAATGAGGCCCAAGTCATAGGTGTTGCCTCTGTTGGTTGACACTCCACATGCGACCGCCACCACATTTTGGCATTCCCTTGAAACTGGTAACTCACGAACTCAACAGCAAACCGTTCTACTATACCCATCTTGTGTACTAGCTCATGACAGTCAACCAGAAAATCGTAAGCATCCTCAGATTCTGCACCCTTGAAGATTGGAGGTTTTAATTTCAAGAACTTACTGAAAAGTTCATGCTGATCATTTGTCATTATAGGCCCAGTAGTCAGGCGTGGAAACGTGCCTATGTCCAATGAGGCATCCATACGAGGGGCCATAGTGGCTGCATGTTGTACCTCTGAAATCGGAGGTGTTGGTGCAGAAAACACTGGTGGTGCCTGACCCTGATCAGACAACCCACTAAGATAAGCGATTAACCTGATTGATCATCTCTGGGGTAGGTTGGGGTGGAATTTCCTCATTATGTACTTGTTCATTCTCCCCATCCTCCCCTTCTCTTACTACTTCCTCATTCGGTGGAGGAGTCACCGCCCTAGCACCAGATGGGCTAGGTGCTCGTCCTCTCCCTCTAGAGGACGTCCTCCCACGACCTCTACCGCGGCCTCTTGCCACTGTTGCACTTCGAGCTACAGCCCCAGTGGCTGGCTCAGATGCATCTTGTCTTGCTGATGTTGATGTTGGCGTAGTCGTTGCTCTAGTTCTAACCATCTGCGAAATAGAGTGAAGATGGTCAGATACCAATTTGTATCGCCTAGATACCAATTGGATCCAAGTAATAGCACGAAAGAAAGAAAGAAAGAATGGAATTTTCCTAAAGTCTTATAGCCTCTCAAAGAAAAGTGAAGGCGTCCCCCTACCGTTCTTTAAGACTCTACTAGACCTGTTCTTGTGTGATGAGACCAACGAACCTAATGCTCTGATACCAAGTTTGTCACGACCCAAAACCGAGCCGCGACTGGCACCCACATTTACCCTCCTATGTGAGCGAACCAACCAATCTAAACCTTATCATGTCAATTCAATATTAACATAAAGCAATGCAGAAGACTTAAACTCATAAATAAAAGACAATTCTATAACTTCTAAAATTCAACATCTATTAATTCCACAAAATCTGGAAGTCATCACCACAAGAACATCTATGATCAATTTACTAAACTAAGAGTATTCTAAGAAGCTAAAACAAATAAAAGCTAATCTATGCCGAAACTTCAAGGCATCAAGACATGAGGAAGGAGATCCAGTCCAAGCTAGAAGCATTAGCTCACCCTGAAGATCCGGTGTGACGAAGACTGGCTAGAATTACTGTTGAGTCGAAGATGACGGCACGTTTGCTGCATACCACAATATACAAAAAGAAAACATAAAAGTAGGGGGTCAGTACAACCACAAGTACTGAGTAGATATCATCGGCCAACTCAAAATAGAAAGCAATATATCTCAGATAATATCATAAAATCAACTAATATTCTTAACATGTGATAGCAACAAGTACAAAACATCATTTATAATATCACCGATCATATCTATGAGGACTCAAGCCTCCACACCATACTCTTTTGGGATACATGTTCTTTAGATTGAGTATATTAGCATCTTTCAAGATTCATTATCTTTATTCCTCTTGTGTCGGTATGTGACACTCCGATCCCCTACTACTATGTGTCGGAACGTGACACTCCGATCCCCTAATTCAATGTGTCGGTACGTGACACTCCGATCCCTTACATCTACGTGTATGTTCGTGACACTCGTCCCACTAATTATATGTGTCGGTACGTGACACTCCGATCCCCTACATCTACGTGTCGGTTCATGACACCCGTCCCATTAATTCTATGTGTCGGTACGTGACACTCCGATCCCCTACATCTACATGTCGGTTCGTGACACCCGTCCCACTAATTCTATGTGTCGGTACGTGACACTCCGATCCCTTAATCTCGTTCTATTAATTCATCAAGCCCTCTTTTATACCAAGGCGTCATCACCTCATCACTTTAGTTCATCAAGCCTTCTTTTATACCAAGGCATCATCATTAATAAGAGATTAGGTTTTTATCAAGATTTGGGATTCAATAGCTTCATCATGCTTGTTTCATCACAATCATATATATAAAATCACATCATGCATACACACAATTAAGCATAAAGAAGACTCTATAATACTACCCAACACATATCATTCGCTATTAAGAGTTTACTACGAATAGTGTAAAAACCATAACCTACCTCCACCGAAGAATTGCGATCAACAAGCTATCTTCTCAAAATCCTTGCTATCCTCTTCGTCTCTCTCTCTCTCTACTCGTTCTCTTCTTCTTTTTCTGTCTCTCTTTGTTCTTTTTTTTTCTTATTCAAACCCTCTTTCTTTTACCCTAATTAACATATAATTAAGTGTAAAAGATGGCAATAATAACACTAATTAACTTAAGGTTACCTCTTTTAACCCCAAGTAATTAGACTTATTAACTTTAACCCTCTAACTTTATAATTAAAGTAGGAATAGTCCAAAACGTCCCTTAAAACGTGTAAAGAAATCCGACCCAGACTGGGATTACGCAGCCCATGACTGGCCGTCGTGCCTGCGACGGTCCGTCCTGCTGTCCGTCGCAAGGGTCAGGGACCGGATTTCCACTGAAGACTCTGTGACGGTCCGTCCTGCCATTTCATTACGAAGTTCAGAGAGTCGATTTTCAGTACCCAATTTCAGATTTTCCAAGTGTTTTGAAACGAGACCCTGCGACGGTCTGTCGTGCCCATGACGGTCCGTCGTGGGGTCCGTCGCCTCAGCCTATTTTTCCAGAAATAAAATCTGCTGCTCAAAACGACTAAACAGGTCGTTACAAGTGGAGTCATTGATTGAAGGCGCATTTCTGGACAGACATTCCTCATTTTGAAATCCTTTTATTTTAGGACTTTTTTATTATAAATAGGGTTAAAAACCTCATTTTTGGAGTTAGACTTATTATTATTTTTCATACTCTTGTTATTGGAGACAACTTCTTATTTTAGGAATTAATTCAAATTTTTTGAATTGGTTCTCAACTAAATTTTATTATTTCAAGTGCAATTTCTGGAAATCTTCAAACTTGTCAAAGTAAGTACATGAATTATTATTTAAAAACCATGAATTGTTTATTCTTAGGAAGGAGTAACTAAATCCACAACTAGAGTTGTGGGAAACATGGGTAAATAAAAAAGTAAAACTAGAATTCTAGAATAGATTCTTGCATGTACTGATAAGTCTTTTGTTTAGAAGTCTTTTTAACGAGTGCACACGTTAGAAATTTCCCTACTTATACTTGCTGGACCAAGGTGGTAATTAATAGGAAAATAATTATCAAAATTGATTTAGTATATACTATATAATAGGCTTGTTTCAATTGGTGCGAAGTAGTAACTTAGTCATACATTGAATATGATGCTTAATATGAGGTTAAAGGTAAGGGTTAGTAATTCAAACACACGTATCCAAACCAAGGTACAAGTGAAATTTTCTAGTTGTCGGACCAAAGAATTAGAGATACTTAACATATCACTTTTCATGCAAGACACTAGAAAATAATTGTTATAGCTAGGATTACCGTATTATGAACATATGGAAAACATTTGCACCATAGTTTCTCTCATCACATGATAAAAATAAAAGTTTTAATTGTGCTACTTGTTCACTTAAAAATAATTGAACATGTTTGTTTCAGAAAAAAAAAACTTTTAATTAACTATTTTTTGAAAGGACTTGACTAAATAGACATAATCGTAGACTCAAGTGAAGCATAAATAATTTTCCTTGTCGGATCGACCCCAACCTAATAATTGAGTTCATTACTTGATACGAACGCTTATAATTGTTTATGTAGGTATAATTTGAGAGTATTACATACCCTAACCTTAATACCTCAAATTGTAAACTACACATCCTAATACCTAATAAAAACTAAACCCTAACCCTAACCCTTACATTAAACCCTAACCCTAACCCAAAACCATTATCCCGAAACCCCAAGACCAAAATATAAAATCCCAAAGATTAAACACTAAACCATAGATTTAAACCAAAAATCCTAAACCCCAAACCCTGAAACCTCAAAAAAGCCCTAAACCTTAACCCTTACTCTATCCTTAACATAAAACCTAACCCTAAGCCTAACCTTATTCTAAACTCTAAACCCATAACCCTAAACACTATGCCCAAAAACCAAAACCCTTAAATTAAACAATAAACCATAGATATTACAACTAAAATCCATAACCGCAAACATTAAAACCTAAAATATAGCCTAAATCCTAACCCTACCATTAACAATAACCTAACCCTACTATAAAGCCTAAACCCCAAGCCCAAAATACAAAAACCCAAACATTAAATGCTAAATCATTGATATTAAACCTCAAATCCTAAACTCTAAACCCTGAAAAATAAAAAACCCCAAACCCTAACTGTAACGCTAACCATAACCATAACCTGAAATCCTAAGCCAAAAATACCAAAACCCAAATATCAAATACTAAACCGTAGATCTTAAACCTCAAATGCTAATTTATGAACCATAAAACCTACACCTTAACCCTAATCCTAACCATAATCCTAAATACTAACATGAAAATACCAAAACCCAATTATTAAACACTAAATCGTAGATTTTAAACCTCGAATTTTATATGTTTTAGTATTTCATATTTTTGTTCTAGTATTTTGGACATAGGAGTGATGTTTGGACTTAGGGTTTAAGGTTTAGGTTAAGGGTTAGGGTGCAGGTTTTTTGTTTTAGGTTTTATGGTGCTAGGTTTAACATTTGTGTTTTAAATTCTGAGGTTTAGTATTTAATATTTGGGTTTTTGTATTTTGGGGATAAGTTTTCGGGTTTATAGCTTAGGATTAGAGTAAGGGTTAGGCTTAGGGTAAGGGTTTTTGTTTTTTTAGGTTTTAAGATTTAGGGTTTAGGATTTGAGGTTTAATCTAAATAGTTAGTGTTGAATATTTTTATTTTTTGTCTTTTGGGCTTGGATTTTTGTGTTTACGGTAGGGTTAGGGTTAGAATTAATTTTAGGGTAAAGGTTAAAGTTTAGGTTGTTTTTTAGGTTTTAGGGTTTTGGTTTAACGATTAGAGTTGTAATTTCTATGGATTAGTGTTTAATGTTAGGTTAGGTATTTTCGGCTTTATGTTTAGGATTAGAGTTAAGGATAGGGTAAGGTTAGGTCTAGGGTTATGGTTTGGGTTAGGGTTAGAATTAAGGGTAGGGTTAGGTTTAGGGTTATGGTTTTGTTTAGGTTTTTGGTTTAGTCTTTAATGTTTGGGTTTTGGTATGAATCGGGGTTTAAGGTTTATGGTAGGGTTGGGGTGAGAGGTAATGTTAGGTTTAGTGTTATGGTTAGGGTTTAGGTTGTTTTTAGATTTTAGAGATTGGAGTTAAGTATATGAGTAGTAATATATATTGTTTAGTGTTTAATGTTAGGGTTTTGATATTTTGGTCTTTGGTTTTAGGGTTTAGAGTTAAGGGTTAAGGTTAAGGATTGGCTTAGGGTTAGGGTTCATGTTAGGTATAGGGTTAGGCTAGGGTTTAGGGTTTTTGTAGGTTTTTTAATTTGGAGTTCAGGACTTTTTGTTTAAAATCTATGTTTTAGTATTTAATGTTTGGGATTTTGAATTTTAATCTTGGTGTTTACGGTTAATTGTTTAGGGTAAGGGTTAGGGTTAGGACTAGGGTTTAGTTTTTATGGGTTTTAGGGTTGTGGTTTAGGATTTGACGTTTAAAATATATGGTCTAGGATTTAATGTTTTGTTTTCATATTTTTGACTAAGAGTTTTTATTTGGACATAGGGTTTAGGTTTTAAGGTTTAGGATTAAGGTCTGGGTTAGGGTTAGTTTATAGTTCCTTTTTGAGTTTTTATGCTTCATGATTTAGCATTTGAGGTTTAAAATCTTTTGTTTAGTGTTTAATGTTTGGGTTTATGTATTTTTGGCTTAAGGTTTAGTGTTAGGGTTAGAGTTAGGGCTAGGGCTTTATGTTTTTTAGATTTTTAGGTTTAGGGTTTAGGAATTGAAGTTTAATATCAATTTTAGTGTTCAATGTTTGGGTTTTTGCATTTTGGGCCTGGGTTTAGGGTTTATGGTAGGTTTAGAGTCAATGTTAGGGTTAGGGTTTAGGTTGTTTTTTAGGTTTTAATGTTTGGGGTTATGGATTTGAGTTGTAATATCTATGATTTATTATTTAATTTTAGGGTTTTGCTATTTTGGGCTTAGGTTGTAGGGTTTATGGTGTAGGGTTATGATTAAGGATATGCTTAGGGTTAGGTTTTATGTTAAGGATAGGGTAAGGTTTAAGGTTTAGGTGTTTATTTAGGTTTAAGGTTTTGGGATTTAGTATTTTTGGTTTAAATCTATGGTTAAGTGTTTAATCTTTGGGTTTTTGTACTTTGGGCATTGGGTTTCGGGTTAATTGTTTTCGGTTAGGGTTAGGGTTAGGGTTTAGCTTTTTAGGTATTAGGGTTTATGGTTTAGGATTTTAGGTTTAAAATATATGGTTTAGTATTTAATGTTTGGGTTTTCGTATTTTGGACATACGGTTTTTTTAGGGTTAGGGTTAGGGTTATGATTAGGATTTGGGTTTATTTATTTTTTTAGGTTTTATGACTCAAAGTTTAGTATTTAAGATTTAAAAATTTATTTTTTAGTTTTTAAATGTGGGTTTTTGTATTTTGGGCTTAGGGTTTTGGGTTTATGGTTTAGGTTAGGGTTAGGGTTAGGGTATGGGTTAGTGGAAGGGTTAGGTCTTAGGTTTTTCTTATGTTTTAGGGTTTGTGGCTAAATATTTGACATATAAAAACAATGATTTGTATTTCATATTTGGGTTCTCGTATTTTAGACTTAGGGTTGATTTTTGGAAATATGGTTAAGGGTTTATGTTAAAGGTTAAGGTGTTTGTTTTTTATTAGGTTTTATGGTTTTGGGTTTAACATTTGAATTTTAAATTTTAAGGTTTAGTATTTAATATTTCTGTTGTGGTACTTTTGGGCATAAGGTTTTGGGTTTATGGTTTAGGGTTAAAGTTAAGGTTAAGGTTAGGGTTAGGGTAAAGGTTAGGGTTTTGGCTTTTTTATGTTTTTAATTTTAGGGTTTAGGATGGAGGTTTAAAATAAATCGTATACTGATTAATGTTTTTATTTTCGTATTTTAGGCTTAAGGTTTACGGTTTATGGTAGGGTTAGGGTTAGGAGTAATATTCGGATTAGGTTAAAGGTTTAGGTTGTTTTTTAGGTTTTAGGGTTTTGTGTTAACGATTAGAGTTTTAATGTCTATGGGTTAGTGTTAAATGTTAGGGTTAGGTATTTTGGGCTTTAAGTTTAGGGTTAGGGTTAATGATAAGGTTAGGGTTAGGGTTAGGGTTCAATTAATGGATAGGGATAGGGTTAGGGTTTAGACTTTTTTGGTTTTAGATTTTGGGGTTTAACTTTTTGGTTTAAAATCTATGGTGAGTACTTAATGTTTGGGTTATGGTATTTTTATTGTGGGTTACGGGTGAATGGTTTAGGGCTACGGTTAGGGTTAAGGTTAGGATTATATTTTTTAGGCTTTAGGGTACATAGTTTGAGATTGAGGTTTAAAATCTATGGTTTAGCGTTTGATTTTAGGGTATCGTATTTTGGACTTAGGGTTTAGGGTTAGTGTTTAGGATAAGAGTAACGGTGTAGCTTTTTTTATGTTTTATGGCTGAGGGTTTAGAATTTGAGGTTTAAAATCTATGATTTAGTATTTAAAGTTTAGGTTTTTGTATTATGGGCTTTTGGTTTTGGGTTTATGGTTAAGCGTTAGGTCTAGGGTTATGGTTTGGGTTAGGGTTAGGTTTAAGGGTAGGGTTAGGTTTAGGGTTATGGTTTTGTTTAGGGTTTTTGTTTAGTGTTTAATGTTTGGCTTTTGGTATGATTCGGGGTTTAAGGTTTATGGTAGGGTTGGGGTTAGGGGTAATGTTAGGGTTAGGGTTTAGGTTATTTTATAGGTTTTAGAGTTTGGAGTTCAGGATTCGAGTAGTAATATCTATATTTTAGTGTTTAATGTTAGGGTTTTTATATTTTGGTGTTTGGTTTTAGGGTTTAGAGTTTAGGGTGAAGGTTAAGGATTGGGTTAGGTTAGGGTTCCTGTTAGGGACAGGGTTTGGCTAGGATTTATGTTTTTTTTAAGTTTTTTAATTTGGGGTTCAGTATTTTTTATTTAAAATCTATGGTTTAGTCTTTAATGTTTGGGTTTTGATATTTTTGTTTTATTGGTTGAATTACCCTTGGAGGGGTAGGGGCTGAACAACACCCCTATGCTTTATCATTAATAACAAAAAAACAAAATACAAGGAGGGGGGCAAAAACCGTACCTCCAACCTACGATGGTTTAAAGTCATCTTTCCAAAAGAAAGTCAACTCCTACCCTTACAATAGAAGATGAAACCAAAATATGAAGAGCCTGAGGACAGGACTCCTCTCATTACATAGTATCTAGGAAGCGTAAATAAGGGAGACTATCCCTTTACATAAACAAAGGAAGACTAAAAGTAATATATTCAATGAAGCTATAATTTTGAATTATAGCTAAGTTTAAAAGATGAACTAAATTCAAGGAGGCTCAAAAATCTGCTTTGTTTTCTTCCTTCTAAAGTCAGGCATCTCCAATAAGTCAGGTTGATAGTAGGCCTTTGCTTCTTTAGGTAGTTGATGACTGTTGAAATTAACCTAAGGAGTGGAAGTTTTGTGATTGTGTTTTGACAATGCATCTGCTACAGAATTTGCTTCTTCAACTACATGAATGGCTTTGAAATTGTTGGCTTGAGTGATAAGATGTTGCAACCTTCAAATTTGAGTGATGATACTCCATTTTGGGGCTTCTTTCTGTAAGATCCAATCGACCAACAAATGAGAATCAAGTTCCAGTAAAATGTTCATGTAGCCAAGCTCTTGTGCCCAAGTTAAACCAAATATAGCAGCTTCAATTTCAGGTTTGTGGTTTGTTCCCTCTCAAAGAGGTGTTGTGAAGGCCATTACCATCTTGCCTTATTTGTCCCTCAGGTTACCTCCATCCCAATGTTTGCTCGGGTTTGTGAGTGCACTTCCATCTGTATTTATTTTAATCCATTTCTCTGGTGGTTTATTCCATGTTACCACGCTCACTTTGGTGCAGTGAATGCACCCCTCACTCTTTTGTAGTAAATCAGCCCACTTTGAAGGCCATTGGAGATGTGGAAATGTACTGTTCAACATTTTGAAGTTGTCTTTGTAGATTTCATACCTCACCCTGCTATTGTTGATTGTTTTACCTCCATACTTGCAGGCACACCTGTTCTTCCACAGATTCCAGCAAATGAAAATTCAAGCAGCTTGTAGCAGCAGCTTGTGGGCTGCATTTTTGGACTTGACAGTCCACTATTGTTGTAGCAGCTGCAGCAGTGAAGAGTGGTTCAGCTGTAGGCCTTCACTGCTTGCAAAAGAAATTCCAAACCTTGGATGCAAATTGTCCTGAATTGAATGTGTGTTCTATGATGTCCATACCTACTTTATCAAGACAACAAAAACAATGTTATGGCTCAATGTCAAAATTATTCAATCTATCATTAGTAGGGAGTTTACCCCTTAGGAATCTCCATACAAGAAAAGAAGATTTAAAGGAAATGTTTTTATGTCATATCATTGAATTATATTGATTCTTAGCTCTTTTGTTTCTGATTTCCTCCCGTGCTGAAGAGAAACAGAAGCTTCCATGGTTATTGAGATTCCAGATAACTTTGTCAGGAAGATGGTGTTGTGGAGAGAACTATACAACCAAATTGTTGGAGAACTGACTGGCAGGGGCCTGTTCTATAAAATTGCTCCAACTCCACTTCCCATCTTCCCAGAATTAAACAATTGTAGCATTGTTAAATTTGTTGTTGGTGGTGGTGTGTAAGCCAGTGGCCCACTGCCAAGCCAGTTATCCCACAAAAAGGAACAATTTTAGCTTGAATTTTCCAATAGATGTGATGCTCAACATGTTGTCTATTCATTAGAATATGATTCCAAGGCAATGAATCTCTAGTATCCCCTTTTTTGCTTACAGGGTTTGATCTTTGACAATATTTTTCTCTAAAAAAATCTCCCCACAGAGTTTGTTTTGTTCTGAAGATCCACCACTTTTTGAATTTGAAGGATTTGCAGATATCTTTTAAGTTTCTCATTCCTATCCCCCGTTCATCATAGGGATAACTTAGATTTTTCCATGAATCCTAGTGATACTTCTTTCATTCACTCTTCCATTCCCAGAAAAAGTCAGGTATATGTCCTTGGATTTTCCTGATTACTGTGGCTGGAGGTCTCACTGCAGATAGAAGGTGAATAGGGAGATCTTCTAGAACATGTTTTGTAAGAATTGCCTTTCCTCCATAGCTTTAATTGTTTAGTTTGCCAACTTGTAATCCTGCAAACAACCTTGTTAACAAGATCAGAGAAATATATATTCCTAGGCCTGCCAACAAATAAAGGGCAGCCTAGGTAATTAATAGGACCCTACGTTTGTTTGAAACTTGTCACCCTCTTAATTCTATATCTAGTGTTATTGAAAGCATTAGAGTGTAGCATAAAGTGGCTTTTCTCCCCATTGATGAGTTTACCAGAAGTATCTTCATACTCATTTAAAGTATCCATTAGGAGTTTTAAAGTCTTGCATCTTCCAGATGTGAATAAAATTATGTCATCATCAAAACTCAAATGATTCACTTGAGGCCCTCTCATTTCCATGTAAAAACCATGATAATTTGTATGGTTGTGAAGCATGTTAAGAGATCTTGATAGTAACTTTGCTCCTAAATAAATAGGGCATGGGAAAGAGGACAACCTTGCTTCAGACCTCTCTTGATTGAAACCATACCTCTTACTATTAACAATGATTGAGTACTAGTTGTTAGACATGATTCTCCACACCATATCTATAAAAACCTCATCAAACCCCATCTTTCTTAGAACTAGGCAAATATATGATCAAGAAACACTATCATAAACTTTTACCATGTATAGTTTAATGATGACATTGTTACCAATACAGGGTTTTTTGATTTGGTGAATGATTTCCTGAGCTAGCATGATATTCTCAGAAATACTTTTATCTTTAACAAACCCAAATTAGTTAGGAGACAATAAGGTAGGGAGGATAGGATTAAGTTTATTGCGCATTAGCTTAGATATTATCTTGCTAGTGAAGTTGCTCAAACTTAAAGGCCTATACTCAGTCAACTTGTTTGGATTGTTCACTTTAGGGAGAAGTACAATGCAAGAATGGGATAAGTATTTAGGACTCATCTATCAACTGAAAAAGCCCTGCACAACCCCCATTAGATAATTCTTGATATTATGCCAACACTTTTGAAAGAAATACCCATTCATACAATCAGGGCCAGCTGCAGAATTAGGATTCATAGAAAAGACCACCTCTTTAAGTTCTTCCATCCTAGGAATATTGGTAAACTGAGTATTTTGGTCTTGAATAATCATCCTTAGGATAAATTCCAACGTATTCTCATTGATAAGCTTTTCTTCACCATTAAAGATTTATTTGTAGTGTTCACAAGCTACTTGAGAAATGTTGTCATCACCTAGTATCCAGTCTCCATTTTCATTGACAACTTTATGAATAAATAACTTCCTTCTTCTTCTCCTTATCACAAAATAAAAGTATTTAGAGTTAGTATCACCGTACTTAAACCATTGAAGCTATGTTTTTTGTTTCAAAATATTGTCTTCCAACTTGATAAACTTGATGTACTTTGCATTTATTCAATGGAGGATAATTGTATTAGACTCACTTTGGTTAGTGATGTAGTTTTTGTCAGCTTTGTGAAATTGTTCCTCATACATCCTAACCTTTTGGAAAATATCACCAAATTCATTCTTAAACAACCTACTAAGAGTGTTTGACAACCTTTTCATTGTTTGGTGAAATCTCCACATACATGTACCTGCCACATCCTTCTCCCAGCAGGTTTTTATTGTTTTTATGAATTGAGGGTTGTCCACCCAATAGTTGAGAAATTTGAAATACTTGATGTGATTAGTAGATGTGGAGACCATTTCCATAAGAAGAGAATAGGGATCAAACCCAGTAGATGACAAGTGAGTTATAGTGGTTTAAGGAATCTTTTCCAATCAAAAATTATTTACCACAGCCCTAACAAGCCTCTTCAAGATTTTGTGGGTAATACCTCTCTTGTTGAACCAAGTGAATTTCTTACCACTAAAACCAATGTCCAAACGGACACAGGCTTCAATCACAGCCATAAAATCCATACTTTTCCTCATGTTAAAAGGCACCCCTCAAAGTTTTTCCTCTACAAAAGTTATAACATTGAAATCACCAACAGTGCTTGCTGAAACATATTGTCCCAAAGAGGTGTTCTAAGGTGATCTTTCCATTTATCATAGACAAAGGTACTAGTAAATTTATGTTGTAATTCATTGTGTTTCACGCTGCAAGTGATTTGTTGTTCATCTTCATCAAGAATATTACAGTCAATATCATTGCTCCAAAAAACCCAATTTTACCATAACAATTACTAGTATCATTATACATGTTTAATTGAGCCTTAAATCTTTGAATATGCATATTATAAGAGAAAGGTTCCAAAGTAGTGATAACATATAGTTGGTGAAGCTTTCTGGCATCTTGAGTCTCTCCAACACCCATTGGGTGTTGATCCCCCTCACAGTCCAAATGATTCTACTAATCATTGGGAAGATCTAGAGGAAAAGAGTCTGGTGTTAGGTCTACCAGAAGTGACAGTTTTAACATCTTGTTCTTGAAATGGAATTTGTCATGTTGGAACCCTCTTGGGGATAAGCATCGATTTGTGCACCTGTTGAATCTCCTCCTCTAGGGCCTGATCATTGTGAGGACTAAAGGCCTTAATAAGAGCCTCACTAGTCTCAACATCCTTATTAGGTTCATCTAGAGAATGGTTGTCCCTATCCAGCTCATCCTTAGAATTATCCACAACATACTCATCAAGAAGAGGTATTGTATTGATCTTACACTGTCACCTTTCTGGTGGTTCAGCCGAAGGTGTAGTCATATATTGAACCTGGATAAAAAGGATATCCAATCCATGATTATCATCTGTCACAACAAACTTGTTGCATGATTCCTCCCTCTTTTCCTGTCCCTGATCACTGTCATTGGTTTGTAGCTTATTCTGTCTCCTTTTTGCAGCATCCCTTTTCTGTTTACTTGTCCTATTTTTGCTCTTTGGGGTGCTTTCTGGAGTAGAAGTAGCCACTTGTTTCCCTTTATCTCTATTTTTTCCCTCTTTTTCATACTGTTTTTTTTCCTTATTATATATAGAGTCTTGTTTTCTATTATCTCTAAATAGACTTTGTTGTTGTTATTTATCCCTTTGTTGCTGGCTGTTCTTAGAACTATCAGAGTCTCTAAGGTCAACTCTATGATCAATCCACCCTCATGCAGAACATGAGGAAAACACCACTCTTTGGTACCCCCATCCTTCATGTTAGTGGTTATCTCCTAACACCCCCCATCCATACCTCCAACAACTTCTTAAGTTAAACCAACATCTACAAGACTAATATTGGAGGAGTAGGGTCTTGGGAGCAATAAGTCGATACATTTGTTCTTTTGCTTAGTAGCAGTAGAATTTTGTTGGCTTTGTTACATATGTTTGCTAAGTTTGTTTATGACTGTTAGGTCTTTAGGATTCTTTATTTTGATTGGTTGCACTGATCTGTTGTTTCTCTAGGATCTTCATCCCCTGCTTGGCCTATTTCCTGTTGTTCCTGCATTTCATGATTTGAAAAGTAGTTTTTAGTTCGAAGATTAGATATACCTGTTGTTTCTTGTATATGGTGATGACTGTTGCTTCCTGATTCTTTATGTCTGCCACTGTTCTTCTTGTAAACCTGCTTTCTGACCTTGTTCCTTTTGGTTGGAGGTATGCTTCCTTTGTTGTTGATCTGTTTCATTGATTGTTTTTGTGCTTCCTCCTTTCCATCTTCTCCCCTTTGTTGATTGGGTAATTGATCTTATAACCTTTATGTAGCCTCAAGTGTATTCTTTTCCTTCTCATAGGTCCTTGGGGTTTGCAATAGGTGCAAGAGTTAAGAATTCCTTCATATTCAACCTTTAACCACCTCCCTTTTTTGAGGTTTGCATTCTTAAATTCCAACATACATAATTGGGTCTAGATTTAGTAAGATCCACTTGAACTTTTACCCTCAAGGTTCTACGTCTAGTTCTTTGGGAAGATGGTGAGTCTAGGAATAACACCTTTCCAATAGACTTCAAAATAGTCATTAAGAGAACTTCATTATAACAATGCCAAGGTAGGCCAGGGATAGCCTCCTAAAAAGGAACAATGTGGGTTTCCTCTTAACGGGTAAAATCTGGGGTCCAAGCTCGTATTCTCATCACTTGCCCTTTAATATTCATCTAAGTTTCGTCCAAACATTTTGGTAGTCAAACGCATTATCAAAGTCGATATAAACATGTCTAGCATTGAAGTGAGTAATCTTTACACTTCCTATGATTTTAGTTTTAAAAACAAAGGTTTTTCTTAACAATTCCATTTTTGGCATCGTATTGGAAAACTTTCCCAGAAGAGTATATATACAAGCCTCAGCCAATTTCACATAATAATATCCTTATTAAGAAGAACAGCTGGAAAACTTTCTGTATTCGTATGTATAGTATCGTTTAAAACAATAGGGATTTCTTTTTTAGATTGATTGTATCTCAACCTTGCAGTAACGGATCGCACCACAGTATACGGTGCAGGTTCAGAATTTTTGTCATTTTTAGCATTATTGTGTACATTCTGAACTTGCTGTTGAGATTTAGGATTTCTAGCAATTGTCTGAATCTCATTCGTACCCTGCTTATTAACCCTATTAGGTTGAGAGTTAGGCTCCTACCTACAGTAGTTGTTTGATATTTTCGGGAAGTTGTTGTGATATTCCACAATTGCTTGATTTGATGAGTTGACAGCTCTTTGGTTGTTGGTGTTTTTCGATTGTTCATTATACTTCCCAACACCACCTTGAACCTGTTTTGAGCCCTGCTGCCTGCTTCCAGCATTCCTTTGATCTTTTACTTCATGCTGCAATTCTTTGGCTGGTTGATCATGTTTTTGTCCTATGTAGGCTTGCATGTGCAGCTGTACATTCCCATTTTCCTTACCTTTGTCTTCTTGATGGGATGTGATTTGCACATTACCTGCATTAAAAGGAGTTATATATGATAAATTACCTGCTATACCAAATGAAAATTTCAATGAGTGAGTATCATTTTATGAGGTTGTTGTTTGCATCCACATGTTGTTTTTGTTATTATCCTATTGCGACATCGAATTCTCCTCTTGTTGTGTTTTGTTTTCATTTCCAATTGTTGTTGCTTCGATTGACTTGAAGACTCAACATTGTGTTTTACTTGGCCTTTTGATCAGACACGGAGGTCTCCCTTTCACTTTCATATTTTTCCTGTTGTAATCGGGAATTTGGATAGATGGAAGTTATTGAATTGTAGTTATTGTTGCTTGCTCCTTTGAATTGGTTGGAGATAACTGTTACTTAAATGTTCTTATCCTGAGAATCAGTCTCCTTCAACAAGGTTCCATGAGTTCCGACGATTTGATCTCTTGCTTCACCGGAGTTTTCCCCTCTGTCGATTCCACCGTCCATTTCACCTAAGATTTGGGTGAGATGGACCTCATCATTGGGGGAACAAATCCCAGTGGTCAAATCTTTTGAAATTTTACTGGAAATCATTCGATTCTTAGTGTTTGACTCTTGCAACACAATCGAGATTGCTTCAACCTCCGCCTCTCGATTCTGGCTTATTACAAAGGTAGAATTGGCTAATTTTTTGATATGTGGTAGATCATGGTGCAACTAATTCATTGTCATCCTTTTACCTTCTCGATTCCACCCAGAAATTCCTTGGGAATTATTTTCTAGTTCACTATCAAAATCCTCTCCCAACATCGCAGTGTTTATCTCATCTTTGACCTGCGATTTCGAGGAGATCTGATTTTGATCATAGAGTGTGTTACACATGGGTTTCTTACCCTTGTCAAGGCGCTCCTGTTGGCTAAGGTCCGGTAGTTTATGGCCTACCACCATCGATGCACGTGCTTGTGCAGTGGCACGCGTGTCTGGCTTTTAAGAAGCCATTGTGAGCAAAGAGAGAGAGTGTCACTTAGAGAGAGATGTATAGAGAAATAATTTTATCGAAATGAAGAGCAATGGTATTTTAGTCTTGGGTTAAGGGTTGGGTTTAGGGTTTAGTTTTTTTTTAGATTTTAGGGTTTGTAGTTTTGGATTTGTTGCTTAATATAAATGGTCTAGTATTAAATGGTTTTGTTTCATATTTTTGACTAAGAGTTTGTTTTTGGACATAGGGTTTAGTGTTTAAGATTTAGGATTAAGGGATGGGTTAGGGTTAGGATTAGGGTTAGGTTATAGTTCTTTTTATAGGTTTTATGGTTCATGATTTAGCATTTGAGGTTTAAAATCTATGGTTTAGTATTTAATGTTTGGGTTTATGTATTTTCCTCTTAGGTTTTAGGGTTAGGGTTAGGGTTAGGGTTCTGTATTTTTTAGATTTTTGGGTTTAGGGTTTATGATTTGAGGCTTGTATCAATTTTATTGTTTAGTGATTGATTTTTGGTATTTTTGGCTTGGGGTTTAGGTTTTATGTTAGGGTTAGGGTTAAGGTTAATGTTAGGTTTAGGGTTAGGGTTGTTTTTTAGGTTTTAATGTTTGGGGTTATGGATTTGAGTTTAATATCTATGGTTTATTGTTTAATTTAAGGGTTTTGGTTTTGGGGCATGGGGTTTTAGGGTTTAGGGTTTAGGGTTAGGATTAAGGATACGGTTAGGGTTAGGGTGTATGTTAATGATAGGGTAAGGGTTAAGGTTTTGGTTTTTTTAGGTTCTAGGTTTTGGGGTTTAAATTTTTTTGTTTAAATCTAAGGTTAAGTGTTTAATCATTGGGTTTTTGTACTTTGGGCCTTGGGTTTCGGGTTAATGGTTTTAGGTTAGGGTTAGGGTTAGGGTTTAGATTTTTTTAGGTATAAGGGTTTGTGGTTTAGGATTTGAAGTTTAATATATATGGTTTTGTGTTCAATCTTTGGGTTTTCGTATTTTGGACTTAGGGGTTTTTTAGGGTTTAGGGTTTAGGGTTAGGGTTAAGATTAGGATTAGGGTTTATTTTGTTTTATATGTGTGGGTTTTCTATATTTTTTCCTTTTTTGTTATGGTTAGGGTTAGGGTATGGGTAAGTGTTAGGGTTAGGGATTAGGTTTTTCTTAGGGTTTAGGGTTTGTGGCTGAAGATTTGATATATAAAAGCTACGGTTTAGTATTTCATGTTTGGGTTCTCGTATTTTAGAATTAGGGTTGATTTTTGGAATTAGGGTTTAGGGTTTAGGTTAAGGGTTAGGGTGTTGGTTTGTTTTCAGGTTTTATGTCTCTGGGATAAAAATTTGAGTTTTATGTTTTAAGGTTTAGTATTTAATATTTGTGTTGTGGTAATTTGGGCATTAGGTTTCGGGTGTATGGTTTAGGGTTAGAGATAGGTTTAAGGTTAGGGTTAGGGTTAGGGCTAGGGTTTTTTGCGTGTTTTGGTTTTTAGATTTAGGATTTAGGATTTGAGGTTTAATATAAATAGTTAAGTGATTAAAGTTTTTATTTTCATATTTTAGGCTTAGGTTTAGGGTTTATGGTAAGGTTAGGGTTAGGATTAATGTTAGGTTTAGGATTAAGGTTTAGGTTGTTTTTTAGGTTTTAGGGTTTTGTGTTAACGATTAAAGTTGTAGTATTTATGGATTACTTTTAAACGTTAGGGTAAGGTACTTTGGGCTTTAAATTTAGGGTTAGGGTTGAGGATAGGGTTAGGCTTAGGGTTATGGTTCAATTTAGGGATAGGGATAATGTTAGGGTTTAGATTATGGGGTTTAAACTTTTTGGTTTAAAATCTATGGTTAGTTCTTAATGTTTGGGTTATGGTATTTTGAGCGTGAGATTTCAGGTGAATAGTTTACGTCTAGGGTTAAGATTAAGGTTAGGTTTAGATGTTTTTAGGTTTTACGGAATATAGTTTAGGATTTTAGTTTTAAAATCTATGGTTAAGTGTTTGATGTTTCGGTATAGTATATTGGACTTAGGGTTTTCAGTTTGGACTCATGAATTAGGGTTACAGTTTAAGATAATATTTACGGTGTAGGTTTTTTTTATGTTTTGTGGTTCATGGTTTAGAATTTGAGGTTTAAAGTCTATGAATTAGTATTTAAAGTTTAGGTTTTTGTATTTTGGGCTTAGGTTTTTTTTTTATGGTTTAGGGTTATGGGTAGGGTTAAGGGTAGGGTTAGGTTAACGGTTATGGTTTTTGTTAGGTTTTTTGTTTAGTGTTTAATGTTTGGATTTTGGTATGGTTTGGGATTTAAGGTTTATGGTAGGGTTGGGGTTAGGAGTAATGTTAGGGTTAGGTTTATGGTTAGAATTTAGGTTATTCTTTTGGTTTTAGAGTTTGGGTTTAAGGATTTGAGTAATAATATCTATGGTTTTGGTATTTTGGTCTTTTGTTTCAGGGTTTATAGTTTAGGGTTAAGGTTAAGGATTTTTTTAGATGTAGGGTTAGTGTTAGGGATAGGGTTAGGCTATTGTATAGGGTTTTTTTAGGTTTTTTAATCTGAGGTTAAGGATTTTCTGTTTAAAATCTATGGTTTAGTATTTAATGTTTGGGTTTTGGTATATTAGTGTTGGGGTTTAGGGTTAATAGTTTAGGGTTAGGGTTAGGGTTTAGATTTTATTTGGACATAAGGTTTAAGGTTTAAGATTCAAGGTTTACGATTAAGATCTGGTTAAGGGTTAGGATAAGGGCTAGGTTATAGTTCCTTTTTTTGGTTTTGTGGTTCATGATTTAGCATTTGAGGTTTAAAATCTATGGCTTAGTATTTAATGTTTTGTTTTATGTATTTTCGGCTTAAGTAAGGGTTAGGATTAGGGATTTGTGTTTTTTAGGTTTTTGGGTTTAGGGATTAGGAATTGAGGTTAAATATCAATTTTAATGTTTAATGTTTGAATTTTTGTATTTTAGGCTTGGGGTTTAAGGTTTATTGTAGGGTTAGGGTTAGGGTTAGGGTTAGGGTTTAGGTTGTTTTTTAGGTTTTAATGTTTGGGGTTTTGGATTTGAGTTGTAATATTTATTGTTTATTATTTAATTTAAGGGTTTTGGTAGATTGGGCTTAGGTTTAGGGTTTAGGGTTTAAGGTTTAGTGTTAGGATTAAGGATACGGTTAGGGTTAGGGTTAATGTTAACGATAGGGTAAGGTTAAGGGTTAGGTTTTTGTTAGGTTTTAGGTTTTGGGGTTAATGATTTTTGGTTTAAATCTATGGTCAAGTGTTTAATCTTTGGGTTTTTGTAGTTTGGGCATTGGGTTTCGGGTTCATGGTTTTAGCTTAGGTTAGGGTTAGGGTTTAGTTTTTCTTAGGTATTAGGGTTGGTAGTTAAGGATTTGAGGTTTAAAATATATGGTTTACTATTTAATGTTTGGGTTTTCGTATTTTGAAATTAGGGGATTTTTAGTGTTAAGGGTTTAGGGTTTGGGTTAAGATTAGGATTAGGGTTTATTCTTTTTTAGGTTTTATGATTCAGGGTTTAGTATTGATGGTTTAAAATTTATTTTAGGGTTTATTTTTTTAGGTTTTATGCTTCAGAGTTTAAGTTTTAAGGTTTAAAATTTATTTTTTAGTTTTTAATATGTTGGTTTTTGTTTTTTTGCTTAGGGTTTTGGGTTGATGGTCTAGTTTAGGGTTAGGGTTAGGGTATGGGTTAGTGATAGGGTTAGATATTAGGTTTTTCTTAGGTTTTAGGGTTTGTGGCTAAAGATTTGATATATAAAATATATGGTTTAGTATTTCATATTTGAGTTCTTGTATTTTAGACTTAGGGTTGATTTTTGGAATAAGGGTTTAGGGTTTAGGTTAAGGGTTAGGGTTTTGGTTTGTTTTTAGGTTTTATGGTTCTGGGTATAACATTTGAGTTTTAAATTTTAATGATTAGTACTTAATATTTGGGTTGTGGTATTTTGGGCATAATATTTTGTGTTTATGGTTTAGGGTTAGAGATAGGATTAACGTTAGGGTAAGGGTAAGGGTTAGGGTTTGTGGTGTTTTTGGTTTTTAGACTTAGGATTTAGGATTTGAGGTTTAATATCAATAGTTAAGTGATTAATGTTTTTATTTTCATATTTAAGGCTTGGTTTTAGGGTTTATGGTATGGTTAGGGTTAGGATTAATGTTAGGTTTAGGAATAAGGTTTAGGTTGTTTTTTTAGGTTTTAGGGTTGTGTTAACGATTAGAGTTGTGATATCTATTGATTAGTTGTAAGTGTTAGGGTTGAGGTTTTTTGGGCTTTAAGTTTAGGGTTAGGGTTGAGGATATGTTTAGGGTTAGTTTTATGGCTCGATTTAGGGATAGGGATAGGGTTAGGGTTTAGATTTTGGGGTTTAAACTTTTTGTTATAAACTCTATGGCTAGTGCTAAATGTTTGGATTATGGTATTTTGAGCGTGAGGTTTCAGGTGAATGGTTTAGGGCTAGGGTTAAAGTTAAGGTTAGATTTACATTTTTTTTGGTTTTAGGGTATATAGTTTAGGATTTTAGATTTAAAATCAATGGTTTAGTGTTTGATGTTTAAGTATCAGATTTTGGACTTAGGGTTTTCAGTTTGTACTTAAGGGTTAGTGTTAGAGTTTAGGATAAGATTTACGGTGTAGGTTTTTTTATGTTTTATGGTTCACGGTTTACAATTTGAAGTTTAAAATCTATGAATTAGTATTTAAATTTTAGGTTTTTGTATTTTTGGTTAAGGGTTTTTGGTTTATGGTTTAGGGTTATGGTTAGGGTTAAGGGTAGGGTTTGGCTTAGGGTTATGGTTTTCGTTATGTTTTTGGTTTAGTGTTCAATGTTTGGGTTTTAGTATGGTTTGGGGTTTTAGGTTTATGGTAGGGTTGGGGTTAGGGGTAATGTTAAGGTTAGGTTTATTGTTTGGGTTTAGGTTGTTTTTTAGCTTTTAGATTTTAGGTTTAAGAATTTGAGTAATAATATCTATGGTTTAGTGTTTATTGCTATGGTTTTGGTATTTTGGTCTTTTGTTGTAGGGTTTAGAGTTTAGAATTAAGGTTAAGGATTTGGTTATAGTTAGGGTTAGTGTTGGGGATAGGGTTCGGCTAGTTTTTAGTTTTTTTTAGGTTTTTTAATTTGAGGTTAAGGATTTTTGGTTTAAAATCTATGGTTTAGTATTTAATGTTTGGGTTTTTGTATATTAGTGTTGGGGTTTAGGGTTTATCGTTTAGGGTTAAGGTTAGGGTTTAGTTTTTCATAGGTTTTCAGTTAGTTGTTTATGATTTGAGGTTTAATATATATAATCAGGTATATAATGTTTGTATGTTCAATTTAGGACTAATAGATTTTATTTGGAAATAAGATGTAAGGTTTAAGGTTTAGGATTAAGATCTGGGTAACGGTTAGGATTAGGGCTAGGTTATAGTTCCTTTTTTAGGTTTTATGGTTCATGATTTAGCATTTGAGGTTTAAAATTTATGGCTTAGTATTTAATGTTTTGTTTTATGTATTTTCGTCTTAGGTTAGGGTTAGGGCTTTGTGTTTTGTAGGTTTTTGGGTTTAGAGTTTAGGAATTCAGGTTTAATATCAATTTTAATGTTTAATGTTTGTATTTTTGTATTTTAGGCTTGGGGTTTAAGGTTTATGGTAGGGTTAGGGTTAGGGTTAATGTTAGGGTTAGGGTTTAGGTTGTTTTTTAGGTTTTTATGTTTTGGGTTATCGATTTGAGTTTTAATTTATATGGTTTATTATTTAATTTAAGGGTTTTGGTAGTTTGGGCTTAGGTTTTAGGTTTTAGGGTTTAGGTTTAGGATTAAGGATACGGTTAGGGTTAGGGTTTATATTAAGGATAGGGTGAGGGTTAAGGTTTAAGTTTTTTAAGGTTTTAGGTTTTGGGGTTTATGATTTTTGGTTTAAATCTATGGTCAAGTGTTTAATAATTGGGTTTTTGTAGTTAGGGCATTGGGTTTTGGGTTAATGGTTTTAGGTTGGGTTAGGGTTAGGGTTTAGCTTTTCTTAGGTATTAGGGTTTGTAGTTTAGGATTTGAGGTTTAAAATATATGGTTTACTGTTTAATGTTTGGGTTTTCGTATTTTAGACCTAAGGGATTTTCAGGATTTAGGGTTAGGGTTAAGATTAGGATTAGGGTCTATTCTTTTTTAGGTTTTATGATTCAGGGTATAGTATTTAAGGTTTAAAATTTATTTTAGGCTTTATTTTTTTTAGGATTTATTATTCAGGGTTTAAGGTTTAAGGTTTAAAATTTATTATTTAGTTTTTAATATGTGGGTTTTTGTATTTTTTGCTTAGGGTTTTGGGTTTATGGTTTAGGTTAGGGTTAGGGTTTGGGTTAGGGTATGGGTTATTGTTAGGGTTAGGGATTAGGTTTTTCTTAGGGTTTACGGTTTGTGGCTAAAGTATTGATATATAAAACCTATTGTTTAGTATTTCATATTTGGGTTCTCGAATTTAGACTTAGGGTTTATTTTTGGAATAAGGGTTTAGGGTTTAGGTTACGGGTTAGGGTGTTAGTTTGTTTTTAGGTTTTATGGTTCTCGATTTAACATTTTAGTGTTCAATTTTAATGTTTAGTACTTAATATTTTTATTGTGGTATTTTGGGCATATGGTTTTGGGTTTATGGTTTTGGGTTATAGTTAGGGTTAAGGTTAGGGTTAGGGTTTTGGCTTTTTTAGGATTTTAGATTTAGGGTTTAGGATTTGAGGTTTAATATCAATAGTCTAGTGATTTATATTTTTATTTTCTTATTTTAGGCTTGAGGTTTAGGGTTTATGGTAGGGTTAAGGTTAGGATAAATGTTAGGTTTAGGATTAAGGCTTAGGTTGTTTTTTAGGTTTTACGGTTTTGTGTTAACGATTAGAGTTGTAATATCTATGGATTTTTTTAAAATGTTAGGGTGAGGTATTTTGTACTTTATGTTTAGGGTTAGGGTTGAGGATAGGGTTAGGGTTAGGGTTATTGTTTGATTTTGGGATAGGGATAGGGTTAGGGTTTAGATTTTGGGGTTTAAACTTTTTGGTTTAAAATTTATGCTAGTGCTTAATGTTTGGGTTATGGTATTTTTAGCGTGGGGTTTCGGGCTATGGTTAAGGGCTAGGGTTAGGGCTAAGGTTAGGTTAAGCCTTTTTTAGGTTGTAGTTTTTTTTTATGTTTTATGGTTCAGGGTTTACAATTTGAGGTTTAAAATCTAAGATTTAGTATTTAAAGTTAAGGTTTTTGTATTTTGGGCTTAGGGTTTTTGGTTTAGGGTTTAGAGTTACGACTAGGGTTACGGTATGGGTTAACGGTATCGTTAGGTTTAGGGTTATGGTTTTTTTTAGGTTTTTCGTTCAGTGTTTAATGTTTGTGTTTATGTATGGTTTGGGGTTTAAGGTTTATGGTAGGGTTAGGGTTAGGGGTAATGTTAGAGTTAGGTTAATGGTTATAGTTTAGGTTGTTTTTTATGTTTTAGAGTTTGGGTTTAAGGATTTGAGTAATAATATTTATGGTTTAGTGTTTAATGTTAGGGTTTTTGTATTTTTGTCTTTTATTTTAAGGTTTAAAGTTTAGGGTTAAGGTTAAGGATTTGGTTAGAGTTAGGGTTCGTGTTAGGGATAGGGTTAGGCTAGGGTTTAGGGTTTTTTTGGTTTTTTAATTTGAGGTTCAAGATTTTTTGTTTAAAATCTATTGTTTAGTATTTAATGTTTGGGTTTTTGTATATTAGTGTTGGGGTTTAGGGTTAGGGTTTAGTTTATTTTATTGGTTTTAAAGTTTGTGGTTTAGGATTTGAGGTTTAAAATAGATGGTGTACTATCTAATGTTTCTATGTTTAGATTATGGACTAATAGTTTTTATTTGGACATATGGTTTAGAGTTTAAGGTTTAGGATTAGGGTCTGGGTTAGGGTTAGGATTCGGGTTAGGGTAAAGTTCCTTTTTTAGGTTTTATGGTTCATGATTAAGCATTTGAGGTTTAAAATCTATGGTATTTAATGTTTGGGTTTTGGATTTTTTTATTTAGGGTTTAGTGTTAGGGTAAAGGTTACAACTTTGCATTTATTAGTTTTCTGGGTTTATGGTTTAGGATTTGAGGTTTTATTTTTTGGGTTTTGGTGTTTTGGGATTAGAGTTTACGTTTTATGGTAGGGTTAGGGCTAGGGTTAATGTTAATGTTAGTGTGTAGGTTGTTTTTTAAGTTTTAATGTTTGGGGTTATGGATTTGAGTTGTAAGATCTATGGTTTATTATTTAATTTAAGTGTTTTAATATTTTGATATTAGGGAGTAGGTTTAAAGTTTAAGGTTGGGATTAAAGATAAGGTTAGGGTTAGGGTTAGGGTTTATGTTAAGGATAGGGTAAGGGTTAAGGTTTAGTTTTTTCTTTAGGTTTAAGATTTTGGGGTTTAGGATTTTTGGTTTAAATATATGGTTAACTGTTTAATCTTTGGGTTTTTTGTACTTTGGGCATTGGGTTTTGGGTTGATGATTTTAGGTTAGGGTTAGGGTTAGGGTTTATTTTTATTTTTTAGGTTTTAGGGATAATGGTTTAGTGTTAAATGTTTGGGTTTCATTGTTTTGGACTTAGATGTTTTTTAGGGTTTAGGGTTAGGGTTAAGATTCGTGTTAGGGTTTAGGTTTTGTTTTATGTTTTATGATTCAGGGTAAAGCATTTAAGGTTTACAATTTATGTTTTAGTATTTAATGTTTGGGTTGTGGTATGGTAGGCTTACCGTTTTGGGTTTATGGTTTAGGTTAGCTTTATTGTTAGGGTATGGGTTGGTGCTTAAGTTTTTCTTAGGTTTTAGGTTTTGTGGCTAAGGATTTGATGTATAAAATCTATAGTTTAGTGTTTCATATTTCGGTTCTCGTATTTTGGATTTAGGGTTTTCTTTGGACTTAAGCTTTAGAGTTTAGGTTTAAGGGTTAGGGTGTATGTTTTTTATTCTGCATAAATATGGATCTAGGTTTAACATTTGAGGTTTAAAATCTACGATTTAGTATTTAATGTTTGGGTTGTGGTATTTTTTGTTTAGGGTTTCGGGTTAAGGTTTAGGGTTACATTTATGGTTAAGGTTAGGGTTAGGTTTGTTTTTAGGTTTTTAGGTTTAGAGTTTAGGATTTAAGGTTCAATATCAATAGTTTAGTGTTTAATGTTTTGGTTTTCGTATTTTGGGCTTGTGGTTTAGGTTTTATGGTAGGGTTAGGGTTAGGTATAATGTTTGGGTAGGGTTAGGGTTTAGGTTATTTTTAGGTTTTAGGGTTTTGGGTAATCGATTTAAGTTTTAATATCTATGGATTAATTTTAAATGTTAGGGTTTGGTATTTTGGGCTTTAAGTTTTGGGTTTAAAGATAGGGTTACAGTTAGATTTTTTTTCAGATAGGGTTAGGGTTAGTTTAGGTTTTTTTTAGGTTTTAGGTTTTGGGGTTTTGAATTTTTAGTTTAAAATCTATGCTTAGAGCTTAATAATTGGGTTATTATATTTTTGGGCGTGGGGTTCGGGTGAATGGTTAGGGATAGGCTTAGGTTTAAGGTTGGGGTGAGTGTTAGGGTTTGGGTTACGGGGTATGTTGTTTAATATTTGAGGTTTAAAATATATGGTTTAGTGTTTGATGTTTGGGTATCGTATTTTGGACTTAGGGTTTTTAGTTTGGACTTAGGGTTTAGGGTTTAGGGTTAGGGTTAGGAGAAGATTTAAGTTGTAGTTTTTTAGATTTATGGTTTGGGGTTTAGCATTTGACGTATAAAATTTATGGTATAGCATGAAATGTTTGGGTTTTTGTATTTTGACTTAACGGTTTTGGGTTTAGGGTTTAGCGTTAGGGTAAGGGTTAAGGTTTTGGTTAGGGTAAGGGTTAAGGTTAAGGTTAGGATTAGGGTTTTGGGTTTGTTAGGTTTTTGGGTTTAGGGTTTAGGGTTCGAGGATTAATATCAATGGTTTAGTGTTTAATATTTGGGTTATTGTATTTTTGACTTGGGATTTACGGTTTATTGTAAGGTTATGGTTAGGGGTAATGTTAGGTTTAGGGTTAGGGTTAGGGTTTAGGTTTTTTTTAGGTTTTAGAGTTTGCGGTTAAGGACTTGAGTTGTAATATCTATGGTTTAGTGTTTAATGTTAGGGTTTTAGTATTTTTAGCATTGGTTTAGGGTTTAGATTTTAGGCTTAAGGTTAAGAATTGGGTTAGGGTAGGGTTTTTTTAGTGATAGAATTAGGGCTAGGATTTAGGTTTTTTATGTTTTTTGTTTTATGGTTTTGGATTTTTGCTTTAAAATCTATGGTTTAGTGTTTTATGTTTGGGTTTTTGTATTTTGGGCTTGAGGTTTAGGATTAATATTTTAGTGCTATGGTTAGGGTTAGGGTTAAGTTTAGGTTTAGGCATTGCTTTAGGGTTTAGGTTTTCGGGTTTGTGGTTTAGGATTTGAGCTTTAAAATCTATGGTATAGTGTTCAATGATTGGTTTCTTGTATTTTGGAGTTAAGGTTTAGGGTTTGAGGTTTAGGATTAGGGTTTGGGTTATGGTGAGCATTAGGGTTAGTGATTAAGATTTTTTAGGTTTTATGGTTCATGATTTAGCATTTGAGGTTTAAAATCTATGGTTTAGTATTTAATGTTTGGGTTTTGTTATTTTTGGCTAATGTTTTAAGGTTAGGGCTAGGGATAAGGTTAGGGTTAGGGTTAGGGTTTAGGTTTAGGGTTTTCTTTAGGTTTCTAGATTTATGATTAAGGAATTGAGGTTTAATATCTATGGTGTTGTAATTAACTTTTTTGTTTTTGTATTTTGGGAATGGAGTTTCAGATCAATGGTTTAGGTTTAGGTTTAGGGTTAGGGTTAGAGTTAGGGTTAAGGTCAGGTTTTAGTTTTTATAGGTTTTATGGTTTGTGGTTTAGGATTTGAGATTTAAAATCTATGGTTTACTATTTAAAATTTGAGTTTTCGTAATTTAGACTTAAGGGGTTTGGGGGGTTTAGGGTTTAAGTGTAAGGTCAAGATTATGGTTAGGGTGTAGGTTTTTTTAGGTTTTATGGTTAAGGGTTTAGTATTAAATGTTTAAATTTTATGGTTTAGTATTTAATGTTAGGGTTTTGGAATTTTTGGATTAGTATTTTGGAATTAGGGTTTAGGGTTAGGGTTAGGTTAGGATTTGGATTACGGTTCGGATTTATGTTTTTTTATGGTTTTAGGGTTTGTGGCTTAAGATTTGAGATATAATATATATTGTTTAGTGTTTAATATTTGAATTCTCGTATTTTGGACTTAGTGTTATTTTTTTACTCTTGGTTTAGCGTTGAGGATTAAGGGTTAGGGTGTAGGTTTTTTTTTAGGTTGTATGATTCTGTGTTTACCATTTAAGGTTTATAATATATGGTTTAGTATTTGATGTTTGGGTTTTGGTATTTAGGCTTAGGGTTTTTAGTTTATTGTTTAGGGTTAGGGTGTAGATTTCTTTTTAGGTTTTATGGTTCCGGGTTTAGCATTTGAGGTTTAAAATATTTAGTTTAGTATTTAATGTTTGGGTTGTGGCATTTTTCGCTTAAGGTTTCATGTTTATGGTTTAGGTTTAGAGTTATGTCTACGGTTAGCGTTAGTGTTCGGGTATTGTTTTTTTTGATTTTTAGGTTTAGGGTTTAGGATTTGAGATTTATATCAATATTTAGGGTATTATTGTTTAATGTTTTGGTTTTCGTATTTTGGGCTTGGGGTTTACGGTTTATGGTAGGGTTAGGATTAGGAGTAATGTTAGGTTTAGGATTACTGTTAAGGTTAGTCTTTCTGTTGTTTTTAAGGTTTTAGGGTTTTCGGTTAATAATTTGAGTTGTAATATCTATGAATTAGTGTTTAATGTTAGGGTTTTGGTATTTTAGGCTTTAGGTTTAGGGTTAGGGTTAATGAAAGGGTTAGGGTTAGGATTCGTGTTAGGGATATGGTTAGGGTTAGGGTGTAGGGTTTTTTTAGGTTTTATATTTTGGGGTTTACAGTTTTTGATTTAAAATCTATGTTTTAGTTTATAATTTTTGAGTTATGGTAATTTGGGCATGGGGTTTCGCGTGAATTGTTTAGGTCTAGGGTAAGGGTTAAGGTTAGTGTTAGGGTTTAGGTTTGTTTAAGGTTTTCGGGTATATGGTTAAGGATTTGAGGTTTAAAATATATAGTTTAGTGTTTGATGTTTGGGTATCGAATTTTGGACTTAGGGTTTTTAGCTAGGTCTTAATGTCTGGGTTAAGGGTTAGGGTTACGATGTGGGTTACTGTGTAGGGTTTTTTGTAGATTTTATTATTCAGGGTTTAGCTTTTGAGGTTTAAAATCTATAGTTTAGTATTTAATGTTTGGGCTTAGGGTTTAGAGTTTATGGTTTAGGGTTAGTGCTTCTGTTCAGTTTTTTTGATAGCGTTAGGGTTAAGGTTAGGGTTAGGGTTACGGTTAGGGTTATAATTCTGGGTTTTCTTATGTTTTTGGGTTTAGGGTTTAGGATTTGAGGGCTAATATAAATGGTTTAGTGTTTAATATTTGGGTTTTGTTATTTTGGGCTTGGGGTTTAGGGTTTATGCCAAGGTTAGGGTTAGGGGTAATGTTACAGTTAGCGTTAGGGTTAAGGTTTAGGTAATTTTTTAGGCTTTAGAGTTTTGGGTTAAGGGTGTTAGTTTTAATATCTATGGTTTAGTTTTTAGTGTTAGTGTTTTTGTATTTTGGGCTTTCAGTTTAGGGCTTAGAGTTTAGGGTTAAGGTTACGCATAGTGTTAGGGTTAGGGATAGGTTTGGTTTAAAATCTATGGTCAGTACTTAATGTTTGGGTTATGTTATTTTGGGCGTGGGGTTTAGGTGAATGGTTAAGGTCTAGGGTTAGTGTTAAGGTTAGGGTTAGGGTTTGCGCTTAAGGTTTTTTTTAGGTATGTGGTTTAGGATTCGAGGTTTAAAATCTATGGTTTAGTGTATGATCTTTGGGTATTGTACTTTGGACTTAGGGTTTTAAGTTTGGATTTAGGGTTTAGGGTTAGGTTTAGGATAACAGTTACTGTGTAATTTGTTTTTAGATTTTATGGTTTACGGTTTAGCATCGGATGTTTAAAATCTATTGTTTAGTATTTATTATTTTGTTTTTTAGTATTTTAGGCTTAGGGTTTTTGGTTTATTGTTTAGGCTTACGGCTAGGGTTAAGGTTTGGGTTAGGGTTAGGGATAAAGTTAGGGTAAAACTTAGGGTTTTGGAATTTCTTAGATTTTTGCATTTAGGGTTTATAATTTGAGGCTTAATATCAATGGTTTAGTGTTTAATGTTTGGCCATTAGTATTTTGGGCTTGGGATTTACAGTTTATAGTAGGGTTAGGGTTTGGATTTAGGTTGTTTTAAGGTTTTAGAGTTTAGGGTTAAGGACTTTAGTTGTAATATCTATCCTTAAGTGTTTAATGTTAGGGTTTTGGTAATTTGGATTTTTTTAGGGCTTAGAGTTTAGGGTTAAATTAAGGATTGGGTTAGGGTTAGGGTTCGTTTTAGGGAAAGGGATAGGGCTAGGAATAGGGTTTAAAGTTTTTATTTTTGTTTCTAGTTTTATTTTTTAGGATTTTTGGTTTAAAATCAATGGTTAAGTATTAAGTGTTTGGGTTTTTGTATTTTTGGCTTGGCGTTTAAGGTTAATGGCTTATGGTTAGGGTTAGGGTTCGGGTTAGGGTTAGGGTTTAGGGTTTTTTAGGTTTTAGGGTTAATGATTTTGGATTTGAGGTTTAAAATCTATGGTCTAGTATTTAACGTTGGGTTTTTCGTATTTTTGGCTTAGGGTTTAGGGTTAGGGTTAGCATTACGGTGTTAGTGTTTTTCAGGTTTCATGGTTCAGGGTTTAGGATTTTAGGTTTAATATCAATGGTTTTATTTTTTAATTTTAATTACCCTTAAGGGGGTAAGGGCTTAACTACACCCCTAGGACTTATAATTTGACCAAAAAAAATTCCATTGAGGGGGGTTTCACCTTATTTAATTACCTAAGATTGCTTGGAGTCTCTTTCCAAAGGAAAGAACAATCCTCCCCTTACAAAATGATGATTCCAAAATTCTAAGTACCTAGAATAAAGGACTTCTCTCAATACATATAATCTAGGAAGCTTAAAGTAAGGAGACTCTTCCTTTACAAGCTCAAAATTAAACACCTAACCTAAACTATTCAAAGGAGCTATAACCATGAATTATAGCTTAGCTGAAAAGCTAGTAGGATGTTCAAGGTGGTTCTTTAATCCTCTGTCTTTTTCCTTCTGAAGCTTGGCATCTCCATTAGGTCTAACTTATAAATAAGTTTTTGCCTCTTAAGGTCGTTCTTGCTTGCTGGAATAAATTTCCGGTCAAGTAATTTTGTGACTGTGTTGTGACAGTGCATCAGCCACCCAATTTGCTTCCTTGAAGAAATGTGTACAGTTGAAAATTTAAGTTTGATAGATGAGACCTCTCAGTCTATCCAGCTGATTTCATATACTCCATTGAGGTGTAGCTTTTTGTAGGATTCAGTTGACAATTAACATAGAATCCATCTCCAAAATAATATTCCTGTAGCCTAATTCTAATGCCCTTGTCATTACAAAAATGGCGGCTCCTATCTCTGCTTGGTTGTTTGTACCATTTCCCAAGGGTGTGGTGTAAGTTAGTATAATCTTGAATTTTTGATCTCTCAGTATACCACCTTCTCCTATCCTTCCTTGATTCTCAAGTGCACTTTCATTTGTTATGAGTTTGATCCACAGATCAGGTGGTTTTTTCTGAGCTATCTTCTGTACATGTGTGATATGTATGCACCTTTCAGCAAGTTGGATTATTCCACACCATGTAGGGAGCAAGTTAACCTGAGGATAGATAGACATTATTAGTTTATAGTTATCATTATAGATGGCATACCTGACTCTGGTTCTCTTAGGGGTTTTGGCCCCATATTTTCAAGAACATATATTTTTCCATATGTTCAAACAAGATAGGATGGGGGTGGCCTGCAGGATGAGCTTTTGAGCCTCAATATTGTGATTCATTGTCAACATTTAGTTATACGTTATTTCAGGGAACTGTGATCTGTTATCACCCCTACTTGAGTTGCAAAATTTTTCCAAACTTGTATAGCAAGATCACCATTGTTGAAGATGTAATTTATTGAGTCTGATCCTTACCTATTCCTGCAACAAAACAGTTAGTAGGCTCTATTCCAAAATTGATTAATTTCTCATTTGTAGGAAGTTTCTCATTCAAGCCCTCCAAAGGTAAAAAAAGGCTTTAAATGGTATATGTTTGAACTATATGAGAGTATTGAAATGAGATTTAGTTCTTTTTCCCCGATCTCATTCAAGGCTGAAGAACAAGTGAACATGCCATTGGAGTTCGATTTTCAATAAGCTTGATCAGGGATGTGATTATGGAGAATTGTTATTGCTAGGATCTTATCTAGTTGATTAGATGAAGCCTATTGAATCAATAATTGGTAGTTCCTGTCACAAGAGGAGTCTAGACCCTAAATGAAACCAGCGTTGATGAACTATCAAAGGTCGCAAACAAGCCTATATACGTCATCGTTATATCATCTATCTTAATTTTATCAGAAAATTTGAAATTTTAGTTACTTAATATTAATTTAAGACAATCTACATAAACTCATAAACGTTCACAATCAACAATCCAATATTAAAACCATCAAATGAAATAAATAGTTCCATATTGCATTAAGTGTATACTTTCCAAAATGGCACCAATGCAATGTATGAAATAAGATTATAAAGAAACGCTAATGGAACATACTTTACTAACTCAAACCTATATGTAAGCTAGAAAATAATGGGAAAGTGTCCTCAAAAGAATGAGGGCCTACGAAATCTTGATGAATGCTCCACGTCCGAATAGTTGTAACGTCATACTGTAAGCTCTAACGTCCACCTGTGCCTACACCTAAAAGTAGATATTGTATGGGATTAGTACACACTTGTACGAACTATGGGTATATGCAAGAACACACCAAGGACATGTATGAGTAAGAATAGCTCTTTCCTAACAACATTATTTATGGAAAATCAAGTCAGCGGACTTGCCAAATTTGGATTAGAAAAGTTAGTGGATTAGCCAAATTTTGATAAGGAAAGTCAGTGGACTTGACAAATTTGGATTAGGAAAGTCATGCCATGAGAGTAACATGCATTATCATACTTATCATTTTGCAAGCAACACATAGCGTATTGCACATATCATATTACGTAGTTCACATTATTTCATATGTCATAAGACCTTAGAATCATGGAATTGACATTATAACTTCCCAAAATGAGGTCTCAACATATGGGACCTCAATTAGGGAGTCTTCTTTATCAAACGCAAGAGTCTGTTTCATTAATTCATACGTTCTTCATTTTAATTCATTCATATACTAGTGCAATCACTAGTCATACCTAGGATGTAGACTCTAATCGAGTTTGTTGTGCAATGACCAAGAATAACCTAGTGTCAATACTTGAGTCTAACTCACCTCTTGATTATCCTATCCAAACACCTTTGGTATCGTTCATTTCATTATGTGCATTCCTTAAGGCTGGACTCATTCATTCTTTGGTAACTTTAACCTTAACCGACATACATCATGCGAGCATCATGAAATCAGTGTGTAATCCCCACACCGAAAAGAGGTGGAATCACCGACCAAAGTGACCCTAACATGCTAGCGTATATAGGGAGTTGAACCCTGCTAGATCCTCATATTGGAAGTATAGGTTCAAAAACTATGAGATATAAGGAGAACCATACCTGGCATGCCGGACAGTCTCATCTCATGAGCGTTACGTGATCCTCCGCCCTTCCCAAAGGAAGACATTATCGCTCATAGCTAGTCTATCGGTGCTCACTATAATGTTTCATTACATTCAACTGATACATCAGGGAAGTTTGCTTCCTGTATGAGGACATCATAGCTCATTAGATTATTTCTTATCTCATCATTAGTATTTAGTGTGCATTAACTTCAATACTTTCATTAGAGTGTTCACAGAGACTGGTCTCTTCATTAGCTTTACACTCTCATAGGTGAGTACGTTTGGTAATATTTACTCGGGCACATTTGAGATTGTTCTCATCTTTCACATTAGACTCTTATCAATATTGTCACCTCATTTATTAACTTTAACACATATTCTTTTTATAATTACTCACTCCTTCACGTTAATGTGCATTTCATCATATGTCAATGCAATTGGCCATTTAGTGTGTTTCACACTCTTACTTAACCCTTCAAGGGTTACATCATTTTATCACATACATCCTAGGCTAACTGACTTTTAAACGTATTGATAGAATTATGAATCCGTACATACAAGCAATGAGGATTCATTCATAGTTTATTTGAGTGATTCATGTTTACCCAACATTATATGGTACACGACTTATGCATCTTGTAGATATGCCAAGATATTGATTTCAATCATTTGCGGCAACATTCATTGAATATTAACATACGTATGACTTATGTGTCAATACGGATTTCGGCAAGGGAACCCTATTTTGAATCCCTTGGACAATACTTAATCATCTTGTAAATATGATAATTGCAGTTTTCAGATTTGGGGGACCCTAGTTCGATCCCCATCAACCCCATAATATTTAATTTCATTCTCTCCTTTTTCATTTAAGTCATGGAGGTTGTGTGTTCAACCCACACAATCTAATTGTTTTTCTTTTAATTTATATCTTAACTTTATCACCTACACAAGAGGTTATGGGTTCATCCCCACTCTCCACATTTATTTTCTCCTTTATTTTTCTCCTTACTCTCTCATCCATTCAAAAGGTTGCAGATGCAATCCCCACTCATCACATCTATTTTTCCTTGAATTTTTCTCACGAAATTTTAATGAAATTTTCATTTGGTGAGGTCTTGGGTTCAATCCCCAATGACCTCTCATTTTAAAAAAAAAAATAAACAAAGTTCATTTTTTAAAAAGTTGGTCGAGACTACAATTTCAAGTAAGCTGGAAATTTAGTCTCCTCCAATCCATGTTTGTCTTAATCTTTTGTTGATATTTTTGGTAGCTTTCATGTAATTATGTCTTGAGTTCAATCCATAGTGATTTCATTTATTTCACATTCATTTTTCATTGCATTTTATACCACTTTGATTGGCTGAACCCAACATACCAAATGCTTCACTATTTTTGTAACAACCCTACAAATGAATAGGATAAATACTTAAGGTGTCAAGAATGCTTGCGATTAGACCAAGGTTCACACGGATTGATACGCGTAGAACCAGACCTCAGAACCCTTGCTATGACAAAGACAACTAACTTGGGTAGTTAGTTTAGCTTGGAAAAGTTGGAACCAACCAAGTAAGACTCTCGAAAATTAAGATTTAATCCAAGGGGTCTTTACCAGACTTAAAATAATAAAATCTTAACCTTTGAGCGTCCAGGGGTAAAATGTTATTTTCAAAGACAAGGTTTATATCAAAATTATCCACAAAAATTAAATAATTAATTAGTTAATTTAATTAAAGAAACAATTTGGCTCAGATTGACTCGAAATGGTCCATTTCACAAGGGCCAGTCTACCCGAGTTCGAGCCCCAATGTATTCAACAAATTGGTGATTTATTTATTACTTAAAATCTGATTTTATGGGGAAAATGGTCCTTTCACATATGATTAGTTAAATCAGATTTTTAGTATTAAAGAGAGTCCTAAATTGACTAAGTCTTTATCTATGACTAAACAACTTCATACGTTTCACTCTCTCACTTCTATCACATCCTCATGTTCAAACTCTATACTTTTCTCTCTGCCAATTAACGTAAAGAACAAAATATATAACAAACGTTTTTCACACTTGAAGAATCAAAAAAAATCTAAGAAAGCTAGCTAATCAAAAATGTTAAGGAAAGGGGGATTTCTGTCGAGTTGGTGGTGAAACTTTAGGTGAGTTGAACGTGGTTTTGGAGAAAGGTTTGGGCAGCAACTTCAATGTTTGAACATCAATTAAGGTATAGGTTTCCTTCCTCTTGGCTCTTTTCCCAAGAGACCCCTTCAGATTCAAGATATTCATTCTGAAAATAAGGATTATTGCCCCTTTGCATGTCCCTGTCAGTAGCTCCCATTGATCTTAAGGTTGGGTATGTTTGTTGATTCAAAGTAGGGATGAAATGTCTTTTATGGGATGTTTATGTTCGAGTATGCATGTTCGAAATTGTGTGAATAATGATTATGTTGTTCGAAATCATGTGAAAAAGGTGATGTGTGTGTAACGTGTGGCACTGAAGTATTCATTATTTTGGGAAGTACAAAGGCATGTTAATTCTTGTATTTTATATTCTAAAGTTGTGCATAATGTGATGTTCATATGGTGTGTAAAACTATAAATTTTAAGTAAAAACGGTTGACTAATGTAACTACTAAACTATACCTAACAATGCACTAAATGCTTGGTGAAATGGCATAAGAAACTAACATGAAAAGGTTTATGAAAGGAAGCTAAAAATTAAGAATAAATTTTCATATTAGGGTACTTTAATTTCGTTCAATAAGGGGGTTGGAATCTGGAAATTTAATACATGTTAAAGAGGTGAGGCCACCAGGATTCGAACCTGTGACCTCACCCATTTGCTACTGGATTTCGCAAGAAAGGTAAAGAAAAAGGGGGCTAGGGGAATTGAAATAGGGTCTGTTGGGTTGGTAGGAAGAGAACAAGAATTAAATAAATAACTGGGAGGCGTGGGAATCGAACCCACGACCTCCAAGTAGCGAGTGAAGGAAGAGAAAATAAAGAAAAGGAAATGTGAGTGTGGGAATTGAACCCATGACCTCAAGGTTGGAGATGAGAATGACAAAATTAAATAAGAAAACAAAGTGACGTTGTGGGGGCTCGATCCCACAACCTCACTACCAAAACGCCTAGCCTAATGAACTTTATTAAAAAAAATAAGTAGGTTGTAGGGGTTCGAACCCACAACCTCCCAATGCCCTAGCAAAAATTAAAGAATAAAATGAAAGAGGTTGTGGGGGTTAGAACCAACAACCATTCAGCAAATTTAAGAGGAAACCAAGTAGAAAATTTAAAGTACAATGTTAATGTTGGAGTTAAATCTAGAGTACCAATGTTATGGAAATTAAAAATAAAATCAATCTAAAATGTAAATGGTATCCAAGTGATTCGAACTTTGGTTTCCTTGCCCAAACTTCCATATTGATAAATAAGTCATATGTGCACAAAATATCCAAGAATAATGCCATCAATTTAGATTGAAATCAAGATCTTCGCATATATACAAGATACATAAGTCTTGTACTACATAATCTTAGGAATGTATGAATCACTAACGAACTATGAATGAAACCCCATGGCTTGTATGTATAGACTCGTAAGTCTAGCATACGTTCAAAAGTAAGTGAACCTAGGATGTATGTAATTAAATGATGAATCCTAGAAGGGTTAAATATGAGCGTAAGGTACACTTAATTTTCCAAGTGCATTGGCATAAGATGACATGAACAATGAAATGATGAAATGAACAATGAAATGATGAAACCCTAGAAGGGGTAAGTAAGGGTGTGAAACACACTAAATGGCCAAGTGCATTGGCATATGATGAAATGAACATTCACGTTATAAGAGTTGTGTAACTATGAAAAGCAAAGGTGCTAAAGATAACATGATACGAGTATCATTTAAATGATGAGAGTAATCTCAAATGATCCTAAGTAAATGTTACCAAAACGTACTCACCTATGAGAGTGTAAGATAATGAAGAGACCAGTCCCTATGAACACTCTAATGAAAGCATTGAGCTTAACACACTTAATACTAATGATGATATGAGATGAATGAAATGGAACTTTATACTTAGCACCGATAGGCTATCTATGAGCGGTGATGCCTTATTTTGGGAAGGGCGGAGGTTCACGTAACTCTCATAAGATGAGACTGTCCGGCTTGCCGGGTATAGTTATCCTTATATCTTCTAGTCTTTAATCCTACACAGCCAATAAAGGTATTTGGTGGGGTTAAATTCCAATGTATGCTAGCATGTTTTGGGTCACATTGGCTGGTGATTCCACCTCTTTTGTATGTGGGGGAGACACTGGATTTCATGATGCTCAGGTGATCTATGTTGTTAAAGTTAATGTTCCCAATGAAAGAATGAGGTCAGCCTCAAATGATGCACATAATGAAATGAATGATACAAAAGGTGTTATTATAAGTTAATCAAAAGGTGAGTTAGATTCAAGTAATAATATTAGGTCATTCTTGGTCATTGCACAACGAACCTAATGAAAGTCTTACCTACATCCTAGGTATAGCTGGTGTTTATACTGGCCTATGATTGAAATGAAATAGAGTACATATGAATGAACGAAGCAGACTTTGTGTTTGCTAATGAAGACTCTTTAGTTGAGGTCCCATCTTTTGAGACCTCAATTCTGGGATGTCTTAACGTTAAGTCCATCATCCCAAGGTATCATAGAATATGAATGAATAATATTAAAGAAGTTATGTGCTTCATGCAAATTGTGTTGTATGCTATATGATATGTTCTACGTTTAAATTTTACGTGTTGTATGCAAAAGTGAAAAGTATGATGATGTATGTTAAAGTTTGTATCAGAGCGCTAGGTTAAATTCCGAGGATAATAAGTTCACATCAACCAAATTGAGTAGTTTCTAAGTCATGGTAGTGAAGTGCACCACTATCCTGGATTAGAGACTACATGATGCGTAGGAAAATTTTCCCTTCTTCTGATCTTATCGTGTTTTTCTTAATGTATGAGTTCTTGGTGTTATGAGCGTGTCTAACATCAGTCCTTGTTGTTTTTCAAAGAATGAACACTAGGAGAGCTAATGGTCAGAGGAGAAAAGGAGCAGCTGCTACGGGTATTCAGGATACACCTTAAGCTCCAGCTGAAGGAGTGGCCATGTTAGTTAACCCAGCTGGGTTGAATGATGCTGAGGTGAGGGCATATCTGGCTCAGATTGCACAGGGCATTACAATGCAGGATCACGCTATGACTTCCCAAGTCAACCGGCAGGATGTTCAGGGAGAGAGAACTTACCTATTCACAGCATTGCTTACAGGCTGCGAGACTTCACGAGGATGAACCCTCCTATTTTCATATGGTCTAAGTCATCATAGGATCCTCATGATTTTGTGGATGAGGTACATAATATTGGTGGCTATGGGGGCCATAGATACTGAGAAGGCTGAACTGGCTTCATATGAGCTCAAGGATGTTACACAGACTTGGTGCAAGGTGTGGCAAGATTGCCTAGTTTTGGGTGGAGTGCCAGTCACTTGGGAGTTGCTCAAGACAACATTTCTAGACAGATTCTTCCCTAGAGAGATGACGGAAGCCAAGGTTGAGGAGTTCATCAACCTTAAACAAGGATCTATAACGATCAGGAAGTATTCCCTGATGTTTGTTAAGATACTTTCCTTAGTATTTAATAGAAAGAATGATGAGAATACTGAGCTTTGTTGAAATTATCCAGGTATACTACTTCCCTTGTTTTGAATAGGAGGGATGAGATGAGAAGGTTCCTCACATGAATCAATGGAGACCTGGAGAAGGAGTGTCGGTCTGCGATGGTTCATGATAATATGGATTTTTCGACGTTGATGGTTCATATCCAACCGGTAGAGGACAGCCGCAAGAAAAGATATGTGTATGTTATGTTAGGAGGTCTAGGCCTCATGATCAGGCAGGTCCACGCCATGGAGGCCACAGAAACTATTTTGGCGTTCCTGAGCAACCCAGGTTAAAGAAGGAACAACAGAAGTCTGGGAATTCTAACTCTCAGAGGAGTACAACTCCTGGAAGAGGAATACCTGAACCCAAGAGGCGCAATGGAGGTCAGATGCAGCGTTCTAAGAAGAACTGTGCTATGTGTGGCCGAGCTCATAGTGGAGAGTGCAGACAGGGCACTAATGCCTATTTCGATTGTGGTAAGAGTGGACACATGGTCAGAGATTGTCCATAGAACAGAGGTCAAGCTGGAGGTACTGCTCAGCCTAAGCCTTACCCACAAAGTGCAGCAGCAGCCGAGCCTCCCAAGACGAACAGAAAACATGCCCTGAAGGGCAGGGAGGAGCGGGAGAAGTCCACTAATATGGTCATAGTTATGATGCAAATATTCTCAACTTTTGTTTATGCTCTACTTAATCTAGGGTCTACGTTTTCCTCTGTAACTCCTCTACTTGCTCTTAATTTTAAAATACTACCTGAAGTTCTGCATGATCCTGTAGTTGTTCGTACGCCTTTAGGATAAAATGTAAGAACTGATAGAGTATAGAAGGACTGCCTAATAGTTGTAAGTGGTAAAACTATGTGTGCAAACTTGGTTGAGTTACCCATGCATAATTTTGATGCTATTCTTGGCATAGATTGGCTTCACAGGTTTTATGCTTGTTTGAATTGTCATTGTAGTGTGGTAAGATTTATTTTCCCTAATGAAGAGGAACTAGTCTGGGAGGGGTACATCTAGAGTCGTCCTAATCTCTTGATGTCGTACCTTAAGGCTAATAAAATGATGTCCATGGGTTATTATGTCATATTGTAAGTGTTAATGATTTAGATCATGGAATTCCTTCCATAGACTCAGTTCCTGTAGTGAATGAGTTCCTAGATGTATTTCCTGATGATTTTCCTATAGTCCCTCCTCCTCGAGATATTGACTTTGGTATCGTCTTAGAACCCTATACTAAGACTATTTCGGCTCCTCCCTACAGAATGGCTCCAGCTGAACTCAAAGATTGAAGTTGTAGTTAAAAGATCTCACTGATAAGGGGCGCTCCATTGTTGTTTGTGAAAAAGAAGGATGGAACCCTTATAATGTGTATCGATTATTTGAAGCACTACCAAGTCACTATAAAGAATAAGTATCTACTTCCCAAAATAGATGACTTGTTTGACTAACTCCAAAGATGGCCTTTCTTACCTATTATGGTCATTCTGAGTTTCTATTCATGTCATTTGGTCTCACGGATGCACTGATACGCTCAAATTTACTTCTCAACTGAGAAGTAAAGCGGTCGCGTCAAGTAAATAACCCAACTAGTGAGGTTGGAATCGTTCCCACGAGGAAAATAGTCTAGACTTAACTTTAACTGGTTATTACTATTGTTCGGTTGACAAATTCCTTAGAAAGTAAAAACATAAAACTGTAAAAAGGGGGGTTTGTATCTCCTAATAAGTAAAAAGAACTAAAAAGAACTAACGAAATTGAAAGAGACACTTAACAGCTTTTACCGTTGGGTTTTAATCAATAAATCAAAGTAACTAGGGTTTACGTGTTCCCCACAGGTTCATGACTTGATAATTCTAACTATAACAATTCTTTCCTAGTATCTTGCATGCAAAGTGATAAGTTATGTATTTCTAAATCCTTGGTCCGGCATCTAGAAAATCTCACTCCGCACCTTGGTCCGGCTACGAGTGTTGCTTTCCTAACCCTTATCGTTACCCCATATTAAGCATCGTATTCGATATTTGACTAAGTTACTACCTCGTACCAATCAATACTAGCCTATTAGATAGTATACACTAAATCTATGTTAATAATTCTTTTCCTATTATCTACCTCCTTGGTCCGGCAAGTAGCATTAAGGCGAGTTCTAACATTGATCATCCGTTAAAAAGACTTCTAAGCGAAAGAATTATTAATACATGCAAGACACTATTCTAGAATTGTTATTTTAGCTAGGGTTTATCTCATTATTTGCCTATGGTTCCCACAACCCTAGTTATGGAGTTTAGTTACTCATCGCCATAAACACAATATTCAAATATATTAAATAAGAATTCATGTACTTACTTCAATGAGAAAGAGTAAAGTCCAAAAGATTGCTTGATTAATCACCAAAAAGTACTTGTAAGAATATCCAAAGGATCAAACACTAATCAATAATTTCTAATAATAATATGAGTTCTAATATTGTAGAGTCTAATTATCAGGTGTCTAACCTCAAAAACGAGGTTTTTCGAACTATTTATAAAAAATACAAAAACCTAATTAAACAAGAATTCTAATTACTGGAAATCTGCCAAAACGCGGCTGGGTCGACGGACCATGCGACGGACCGTCGTGGTCATGACGGACCGTCGTGGACTCCGTCGTCCCATAATTGTGCATTTTCCTCTGCTGCTCTCTTCATTCCCCTCAACGGCAAGTGTGACGGACCGTCATAGGCACAACGGTCCGTCGAGGGTCTCGTTTCAAAAGACTTCAACTCTTGGAATTTGGGTACTGGGATCACTTCTCTGATCTTCACGACGTACATGCAGGACGGACCGTCATGGCCATGACGGACCGTCACAAGCCTCGTAATCCCACACTTGTCAGACTTCCCCATCTTCCTTCAGCAGCTTCTCTCTCAAAATCTCCGCAATTGGCTCTGGACAGATTTCCTGCAAAACAAAGAGAAACTTGTATAAAAATTAGCATAAAAAGGGCTTTTGGACACACTAAACTTGAGTTAAAAGTATTAATTATACCGTGAAGCCACGGTATATCATGCACCTACAACATTTATGGATCTCATGAAAAGGGTATTCCATGAATACCTTGACTCTTTTGTCATAGTTTTCATTGATGACATTCTCATCTACTCTAAGACCAAGGAAAAGCATGAACAACATTTGAGACTAACCTTGGATGTACCTAGACAACATAAATTGTATGCCAAATTCAACAAGTGTGAATTCTAGCTGAGATCAGTGACCTTCTGGGTCATGTTGTGTCCGATCAAGGTATAGATGTGGACCCCAAGAAGAGTGAAGATGTTAAGAACTGGCCAAAGCCCCTTACTCCCACTAACATCTGTAGCTTTCTGGGATTGACTGGCTACTACAGCAGGTTTGTGGAGGGATTTTCTTCCAATTATGCCCCACTGACAGCTTTGGCGAAGAAGAAAACCATGTTTGAATGGACGGAGACTTGTGAGAGGAGTTTCCAGGAGCTCATTTCCAGGAGCTCAAGGACAGACTCACTTCAGCCATGGTGCTTACTCTGCCTAAGTGTGGTGAGAATTACACTGTCTATTGTAATGCATCTAGGGTTGGTTTGGGTTGTGTTCTTATTCAAGCTGGTAAGGTGATAGCCTATGCTTCAAGACAGCTCAAGGTTCATGAGAAGAATTATCCCACTCATGACTTCGAGTTGGCAGCTTTGGTGTTTGCACTGAAGCTGTGGAGGCATTATCTGTATGGAGTGCATGTGGATGTATTACAGATCATAAGAGTCTACAGTACGTGTTCACATACAGGGAGTTGAATCTACGTAAGCGGAGATGGTTAGAGATGTTGAAGGATTATGACATGAATGTGCACTACCATCTAGGTAAGGCTAATGTTGTGGCTGATGCTTTGAGCAGGATGAGCATGGGGAGTATGACCCACGTTTAGGACGAGAAAAAGGAGTTTGTAAAGGAGGTACACAAACTGGCCAGACTGGGTATGCAATTGGTTGGCTCTACTAGTGGGGGTGTTTCACTGCATCCTTGTTTAGAATCATCCTTGGTATTTGAAGTCAACAAGGGTTAGCATCTTGATACTGTGTTGATGGAGCTGAAGGATTTATTGTTGTTAAAAATGGATGAGTCTTTTGATTTGGGAAGTTATAGCATACTTAAATACAAGGACAAGTTGTGCGTACCAGATGTGGCTGATTTGCGGACAAGGATTGTGGCAGAGGCCCATGGTTCCAGATATTCCATACATCCAGGTTCCACAAAAATGTATCATGATCTTAAGAAAATCTATTGGTGGGATGGCATAAAGAAGGACATTGCAGAATATGTGGCCAACTGACCTAATTGTAAGCAGGTTAAGGCAGAGCATTTTAAACATTTTGGTCTGACTCGGATTGTTGAGGTTCCGACTTGGAAGTGGTAGTCCATTAATATGGACTTCGTGGTTGGTCTTCCGAGAACTAGGATGCAACATGACGCCATATGTGTTATAGTGGACAGATTGAGTAAGTCTACTAACTTTATCCCTGTGAAGTCTAACTACAGAGTCGAGGATTATGCAAGACTCTATATTGATGAGATTGTGAGGTGGCATGGGATTCCTTTGTCCATCATTTAAGATTGAGGAGATCAGTTTACTTAACGTTTCTTGAGAGATTTTAAGAAAAACTTGGGCACGCAGGTAAAGCTTAGTACCGCCTTCCATCTTCAGACTTATGGGCAGGCAGAGGGAACTATTCAGACATTGAGGAGATGTTGAGGGCATGTGTAATTGACTTCAGAGGTACCTGGGATGACCATCTTCCTTTAATAGAGTTCTCGAATAATAATACCTATCACTCTAGAATTGGGATGTCACCGTTTGAGGCACTGTATGGTAAGAGGTGTAGATCTCCAGTTGGGTGGTTCGAGGTTGGAGAGTCATCCATTTTGGGTCCAAAGATTATTCTTGAGGCCTTAGAGAAGGTTTGAGTGATTAGGTATAGGTTGGCTACTTCTTAAAGCCGACAGAAGTCATATGCAGACAACAGAAGCAGCCCTTAGAATTTGATGTTCGTGACCAGATTTACTTGAAGATATCACTTATGAAAGGGGTGATGAGATTTGGTAGAAAAAGGATGCTGAGTCCGAGGTATGGTGGGCAATATGACATCCTAGAGCGTGTGGATGAGGTGGCCTATGATTTAGCATTGCTCGCGGAGCTAGCTTCTGTCCATCCAGTCTTTCATGTCTCTATGTTGAATTAGTGCCTAGGTGATCCAGCTTCGATTGTACTTGTAGAATGTTTGGGTTGATAAAGACTTTTCTTATGAGGAGGTACCTGTTATGATTTTAGACAGACAGTTCAAGGGGCTGAGGAACAAGGTCATTGCCACAGTGAAGTTATTGTGGAGATATAATCTTCTTTAGAGTGCTACGTTGGAGGCTGACGCCAACATGAGATCCCGCTACCCTCATCTTTTAAGCTCTTGAGGTTACATTTCCTACTCTTAACTCTATGTTTTTTTATCTCTCCGTTCTTTATTGCTATTGCTTGACTGTGGATAGTGATTATGCTATGATTTGAATGGCATTACGATGTGTAGTGATAGTATCATTCAGGGATGAATGTTCCTAAGTGGGGATAATGTAACAACCCTAAAAATTAATATGATAAATACTTAAGGTGTCAAGAATGCTTGCTATTAGACAAAGACAACTAACATGGGGAGTTATTTGAGCTTGGAAAGGTTTGAACCAACGAAGTAACGCTCTCGAAAATGAACATTTAATAGAAGTAGTCTTTACTAGAATTAAAAGGAAGAAATCTTATGTTTTGAGGGTCCAGGGGTAAAATGGTCTTTTATAGGCAAAGGGTAATATAGTAATACCCTATGGAATTAATTAATTAATTATTTAATTTAATTAAACAACCAATCCGTCTCAGATTGACCCGAAATTGTCCATTTCACAAGGGCCATACTACCCGAGTTTGAGCCTCAATGGAACCAACAAATTGGTGATTTATTTATTACTTAAATTTTGATTTTTAAGGGAAAAATGGTCCTTTCACATATAATTAATTAATCAAATTTTTAGTATTAAGAAGAGTCCTAAATTGACTAATTCATTATCTAAGCCTAAATAACTTCACACGTTTCACTCTCTAATGTCTATCACATCCTCCAGTTCAAACACTAATGTTTTTTCTCTGCCAATTAACGTGAACAAAAGAAAATATAACAAAGATTCCTCACACTTGAAGAATCTAAAAAAAAATCTAAGAATCCAAGCTAATAGATAACGTGAAGGTAAGGGGGATTTCCGTCGAGTTGGTGGTGAAACATTACGTTAGTTGGACGTGGTTATGGAGAAAGGTTTGGGTTGCAACTTCACCATTTGAACATCAATTAAGGTATGAGTTTATTTCCTCTTGGTTACTTTCCCAAGAGACCCCTTAAGATTCAAGATATGTATTGCGAAAACTAGGATTGTTCCCCTTTTCCATGTCCCTGTCACTAGCTCCCATTGATCTTTAGGTTGAGTATGTGTGCTAGTACAAAGTAGGGATGAAATGTGTTTTCGTGATATTTATGTTTAAGTATGCATGTTGTAAATTGTGTGATTAATGATTATGTTTTTCGAAATCATGTGAAAAAGGTGATGTGTGTTTAACGTGTGGCAGTGAAGTAGTCACTATTTTTGGACGTGCAAAGGCATGTTAATTCTTGTATTTTATATTCTAAACTTGTGCACAATGTGATGTTCATATGGTGTGTAAAGCTATAAATTTTAAGCGAAAACGCTTGACTAATGTAACTACTAAACTACACCTAACAATGCACTAAATACTTGGTGAAATGCCCTAAGAAACTAACATGAAAAGGTTTATGAAAGGATACTACAAAATTATGAATAAATTTCCAGCTTAGTCTACTTCAAATTTTGTTCAAAAAGGCGGTTGAAATCTAGAAATTTAAAACATTTAAAGAGATGAGGCAATCAGAATACGAACCTTTGACCTCACCCTTTGGCTACTGGATTTCGCGAGAAAGGAGAAGAAAAAGGGGTTGGGGGAATCAAAATTGGGTATGCTGGGTTGGTAGGAAGAGAATAAGAATTAAATAAATAAATGGGAGGCGTGGGAATCAAATTCCACAACCTAAATGCCAAAATGCCTAGCCTAATTAACTTAATTGAAAAACTAAGGAGGTTTTGGGGGTTCAAACCCACAACCTCCCAATGCCCTGGAAAAAATTAAAGAATAAAATGAAAGAGGGTGTGGGGGTTGGAACCCACAACCCTTCGGCCATTGTTTAAGAGGAAACAACGTAGAAAATTTAAGGTACAATGTTAATGTTGGAGTTCAATCTAGAGTTACAATGCTATGGAAATTAAAAATAAAATCAATGAAAAATTTAAATGTTATCCAAGTGAATTGAATTTGGTTTTCCTTGCCCAAACTTCTATATTGATAAGTAAGACATACGTGAAGAAAATATCCAAGACTAATGCCACCTACTTAGAAAGAAATCAAGATCTTGGCATATAACCAAGATACATAAGTATTGACCTACATAACCTAAGGAATGTATGAATCACTTCACGAACTATGAATGAAGCACCATGGCTTTTGTGTATAGACTCATAAGTCTAGCATACGCTCCAAAGTAAGTGAACCTAAGATGTATGTAATGAAATGATGAACCTTAGAAGGGTTCAGTATGAGTATAAGGTACACTAAATGGCCAAATTTATTGGCATAAGATAAAATGAACAATGAAATAATGAAATTGACAATGAAATGATGAAACCATAGAAACGGTAAATTCGGGTGTGAAACACACTAAATAGCCAAGTGCATTGGCATATGATGAAAGGAACATTCAAGTAATAAGAGTTGAGTATTTATGAATAGCAAAGGGTCTAATTATAATGAATGTGGTGAAATCATGATATGAGGCTAATGTAAATGATGAGAGTAATCTCAAATGATCCTAAGTAAATGTTACCAAAACGTACTCAACTATGAGAGTGTAATATAATGAAGAGACCAGTCTCTATGAACACTCTAATGAAAGTATTGAGCTTGACACACTTAATACTAATGATGAGATGAGAAATCATATAATGAGCCATTATGTCCTCATACTAGAAGCCAACTTTCATGACGTATCAGATAAATGAAATGGGACTTTATACTGAGCACCAATAGGCTAGCTATGAGCGGTGATGCCTTCTTTCGGGAAGAGCGGAGGTCCACGTAACTCTCATGAGATGAGACTTTACGACTTGCCGGGTATGGGTCTCCTTATATCTTCTAGTCTTCGAACCTATACAGACAATATAGGGATCTAACAGTGTTAAATTCCCATGTACGCTAGCATGTTTTAGGTCACTTTGGCCAGTGATTCCACCTCTTTTCGGTGTGGGGGAGACACTGGATTTCATGATGCTCACATGATCTATTTCGGTTAAAGTTAAAGTTCCCAATGAAAGAATGAGCCAACCTCAAATGATGCACATAATGAAATGAATGGTACTAAAGGTGTTAGGATAGGGTAATTAAAAGGTAAGTTAGATTCAAGTAATGACATTAGGTCATTCGTGGTCATTGCACAACGAACCTAATGAAAGTCTTAAACTACCTGCTAGGTATTGTTGTTGTTTATACTGGCCTACGAATGAAATTAAATGGAGTACGTATGAATGAATGAACGAAGCAGACTCTGTGTTTGCTAATGAAGACTCTATAGTTGAGGTCCCATCTGTTGAGCCCTCATTTCTGGGATGTATTAACGTTAACTCCATGATCCCAAAGTCTCATGGCATATGACTGAATATATTTAAGAAGTTATGTGCTTCATGCAAATTGTGTTGTATGCTATATGATATGTGCAAATTTTATGTGATGTGTGCATAGGTGAAAAGTCTGATGATGTATGTTATTCTCATGGCATAACTTTCATATTCCAAATTAGGAAAGCTCGCTGACTTTCCTAATCCAAATTTGGAAAGCTCATTGACTTTCCTAATCCAAATTTGGAAACCTTCCTAATCTCTATTTGGCAAGTCCACTAACTTGTCATCAAAAAAACCATGTTGTTAGTATTATTTCTCATGCATGTTTGTGGTGTGTGCTTGCTTATACTCATACTTAGTACAAGTATGTAATAACCCTATACAAACTCTACGATTTTTAGGTGCAGTCACAGGTGGACGATAGAGCTATAGGATCATCGTTGCAGTTATACGGAAGTCCTGCATTAATCCATAGTTTGTAGGTCCTCATGCTTTCGAGGATGCTACTGTTTTATATTGTAGCATAGTTTTAGAGTTGAGATAGTGGAGCATGTTCCCACTAGAGTTTTTTCGTGTTTTTATTAAGACTATGTAGTGGTGCCATTTTGGAAATTATACACTTAATAAGAATTGAACTATTTCTTTCAGTTGTTTATCTCTTAATGTTAGATGGTTGATGGTGAACAATTACGTATTAATGAGAATCTTTTTATAATAATGTTAATAAACAAAAAATTTCAAATTTACCACTAAAATTAACCTAAACGAAGTAAGAATGACGTAAGTAGGCTTGTCTGCGACCTCTGAGACGTCAACGACGCCAGTCTCGTCTGGGGTATAGACTCCGGTCATGATAATTTTCAACTCCTTGTTATCATTATTTGTACATTAGATCTTAGGACATTTTATGAATCATTTGGTACATCTTTAAGTTTTTTTTTCATGGTTATTTTCACCCAAAAATTACCATTAAATGCAGCAACATTATACCACTTTTGCACATCATGATTTACACATACATTTTCATAAACATCACTTTTCACATACTCTAGGTTGTCATAAGTTAACACGCTTACAATTCCAAACATATAATCATGACCAAATTATCACGAAAATCACACTTCATACTTAAAGTACCAGCAAACATACCAACAACATGATCTCTAACCTATTTCAGATTGAAATCAGAAGGATACTAGGGACAAGGAGTTCGACAAGATCAGGAACAACCCTAGTTTAAAAATTCATTGAATTCGTGGAAAGGAAATTCTCTTCGAGAAAGGAGTCCAGAAAAAATACCATACCTAATATAAATGTTGATAAACCCATGACTTTCTGCCCAAAAACCTTCTACAAACTCACGTCCCGATATCGAAACTCTAACACAAATCTGACGGAACTTTGCTTTACGTTTTTGATTAACTTGTTTGTTGATATTTTGTAAGTTCTTCAAGCGTGAAGAACTTTTGTTTTGTTTGATGTTTTGTAAAGTAGAGATAAAACATGAATTTGAGAGAGAGGCAGACATGAGAGATAGATAGATACGCGTGAATGAGAGAACTGTGAGGTAGTGTCCCCTTAGAACTAGGACTTGTAGGCAAGACTTAGTCGTATTAATAAATAAATGATAATTAATAAATAACATCTTATTTTCACTTTTTTCTTTCAAAATCATCAATTAATTATTATATTATAAAATTAATCTACCAATTTAAGTAAAACAAATTAAAACATTGCTCCAACCTAGGTTCGAAGTTGAGTGGAGCAAGATTTTGCTAATAAGGCAACTTCAGCCCTCTCTACCCAAAATGCCCCTCCACATTATTAATTAAATAACTAATTACATATTTATGTTAATTAAGGTACTATCCTTATCCTCAATAAAGACCATTTTACCCCTAGACCCTCCAAACATAAGATTTCCCCTGTTATGTTCGATAAAGACTCATTCGGGTAAATCTTCATATTTGAGGTTATGGATTTGAGTTTTAATATCTATGGTTTATTGTTTAATTTAAGGGTTTTGGTATTTTGGGCTTACGGGTTAGGGTTTAGGATTTATGGTTAGGATTAAGGATAGGGTTAGGGTTAGCGTTTATTTTAAGGATAGGTTAAGGGTTAAGGCTTAGGGTATTTTTTATGTTTTAGGTTTTGGGTTTTATTATTTTTAGTTTAAATCTATGGTTTAGTATTTAATGTTCGGATTTTTTTATTTTGGGCATGGGGTTTTGGGTTAATGGTTTTGTGTTAGGATTAGGGTTAGGGTAAGGGTAAGGGTTAGGGTTAGGGTTAGGGTTTAGTTTTTTTTAGGTTTTAGGGTCTGTGGTTTAGGATTTGAGGTTTAAAATATATGGTTTAGTGTTAATGTTTGGATTTTCATATTTTGGACTTAGGATTTTTGTAGCACATTGGGTTTACGGTTAGTGTGTAGGTTTGTTTAGGTTTTATGGTTTAGGGTTTAGCAATTATGGTTTAAAATTTATGATTTAATATTTAATGTTTGGGTTTTGGTATTTTGGGCTTTTTTGATATATATTAACCTTGGAGAGGTAGGGGCTGAGCAACACCCCCAGGCCTTATCATTAATAAAAAAAATCAAAATACAAGGAGGGGGATATAAACCTAACCTACGAACCTAAGATGGTTAAGAGTCAACTTTCCAAAATTGAAGTCAACTCCTCCCCTTACAAAAAAGATCAAGCCAAAATACTGAAAACCTAAGGAGAGAACTCCTCTTATTACATTGTATATAGGAAACATGAATAAGGGAGACTCTCCCTTTACATAATAAAAATAGAAAGTTAAGCTAACCTATTCAAAGTAGCTATAATTTTAATTATAGCTAAGTTGAAAAACTAAAAAGATGATAAAGGAGGTTCCTTAATCTTCTTGCTCTTCTTTATCCTAAAGCTTGGCATTTTCAATAAGTCAAGTTGATAGTAGGACTTTGCCTCCTTAGGCATTTGGTGGCTGCTGAAGTATACATGTGGAGTAGCTATCTTGTGGCTGTGTTTTAATAGTGCATCAGCCACCGAATTTGCTTCTCTGAATACATGTATGCATTTGAAGTTTTGAGTTTGATTGATGAGATTTTGCAGCCTCCTCAATTGTTTTATGATACTCCATTGAGGGGATGCCTTATGTAGGTTCCAATGCACCACTAGTTGGGAGTTGAGCTCCAACATTATGTTTCTATAACCAAGCTCAAGTGCCGAAGTTAAACCAAAGATGGTTGCCTCTATGTCAGCTTTGTTGTTTGTTCCTTCTCCAAGTGGTATTGTGAAGGCCATCACTATTCTATCTTTCTTGTCCTTTAAAATACCTCCAGCCCCAATTTGACCAGGGCTAGTGAGGGAACTTCCATCAGTTTTTACTTTGAGCCACTAGTCTGGGGGTTCAATACATTTCACCATGCTAACCTTGATGTCATGCAGACACCTTTCGCTCTTTTGGATTAAGTCTGTCCACTTGGAAGGCCAATTAACTTAAGGAAATGCAGTGTCCAGCATATTATAGTTGTCTTTGTAGATTGCGTATTTAACCCTACTGATGTTGGTTGCTTTACCTCCATATTTGCAGGCACACCTGTTCTTCCATAGGTTCCTGCATAAGAATATTGGAGTAGCTTGCAGCAGCAGTTTGTGGGATGCATTTTCGTACTTGCATGTCCACCATTGCTACTGCAATGAAGAGTGGTCCGGCTCGGAACCTGCAGTGTTTGCAAAGCTTCTCCAAACATTAGCTGCAAATGGCCCTGCATTGAAGATGTGGTCTATGTTGTCCTTGCCTGCTCTATCAAGACAATGAAAACAATTTATTGGCTCAATGCCAAAGCCAATTTTTCATTAGTAGGGATTTTACCCCTTAAGGTTCTCTATAATAAAATAGAAGATTTAAAAGGGATGTTCTTATGCCATAGAAATGAATTGAATTGGTTGTTGGCTCTTTTAACCCTGAATTCCTCTCAAGCTGAAGAACAGCTGAAGCTCCCATGCTTGTTAAGTTTCCACATTGCCTTGTCTGGAATTGTTGATGTGGAGGAATATCTGTTGCCAAAGATGTTGGAGAACTGGTTGACTGGGGCCTGCCCTATCAGTTTGCTCCAGCTCCAATTCCCTTCCTCCCAAAATTTAGCCACTGTAGATTTGTTGAATCTGTTACTATTATTGGTGAATTGTGCTAATGGTCCAATGACAAGCAAATTATCCCACCAAAAGGAACAATTTCCAGCTTCAAGTTTCCATTGGATGTGTTGCTCCACTTGTTGTCTGTTCATCAGTATGTATTTCCAAGTTAAAGACTCTCTAGTGTCCTATTTTTTCTGTCAGGGTTTGACCTTTGGAAGTATTTTGCTCTTAATAAATCTCCGCACCAAGTATGTTTGATTCTAAAATCAACCATCGCTTGAATTGGAAGGCCTTGCAAGTATCCTTTAAATTTCTTATGCCCAATCCTCCCTCATCATAAGGAAAGCTTAGGTTTTTCAAAGAAGCCCAATGGTACCTCTTCCCATCACTTTTCCATCCCCAGAAGAAGTCAGCCATAAGCACTTGAATTTGCTGAAGAACAGTAGCTGGAGGAGTTACTCCACAAAGTAGGTGAATAGGGAGGTTCTGTAAAACATTTTGTGTAAGGACTGCCTTTCCACCATAGCTGAGTTGTTTGGTTTACCAAACTGTAATTCTGCCAACAACTTTATTAACAAGGTCAGAAAAATATATATTCCTAGGCCTACCAACAAATATCGGGCAGCCTAGGTAAGTAATAGGACCTTGCTTTTTTTTATAACTTTTAAGTCTCTTTATTCTATGTCTTGTGCAATTAAAAGAATTAGAGTGTAGCATAAATTGACTTTTGACTCCATTGATGAGTTGCCCAGAAGTATTTTCATACTCTTTTAAGGAATTCATTAAGAGTTTCAAAGTTTTGCATCTTCCAAAGGTGAACAGAATTATGTCATCAGCAAAACTCAAATGGTTCACTTGTGGCCCCCTCGTTTGCATGAATAAACCATGGTAGACTGGGTGATTGTGTATCCTGTTAAGTGATCTTTATAATACCTCTGCACCTAAAATAAATATGGTCGGGGAAAGGGGGTCACCTTTCTTGAGACCTCTAGTGGAATGAAATAATCTATATATCTTACCATTGAATATGATTGAGTACCAGTTGTTAGCCATGATTCTCCACACCATATCAATAAACACCTCAGCAAATCCCATTTTACTTTAAACCAGGCAAATATATGACCATGAAACCCTGTCATAAGCTTTTGTCATGTCTAGTTTAATGATGATATTGCTACCAATGTTGGTTTTCTTGATTTGGTGAATGATTTCCTAAGCTAACATGATGTTCTTAAAAATACTTCGACTTTAACGAACCCGGATTGTTTAGGAGAAATTAAGGCATGAAGGATATGACTAAATCAGTTGCTCATTAGCTTAGATATGATTTTTCTAGTGAAATTGCTCAGACTTATAGGCCTAAACTCATTTATTTTGTTTGGATTGTTCACTTTAGGGAGAAGCACAATACAAGAATGGGAGAAGTACTTAGGAATTATCTGTGCACTAAAAAAATCCTGAACAACACCCATTAGATCATTCTTGTAATATGCTAAAAAAATTTAAAGAAGTACCCATCATACCATCAGCGCCAGCTGCAGAATTAGGATTCATAGAATAAACCACCTCTTTAAGTTCATTCATACTAGGTTTATTGGTAAGTTGAGTATTTTGGTATTGACTAATCATCCCTGTAATGCTTTCCAAAGTGTGCTCATTGATAAGCTTTTCTTCACCATTAAGGATTCCTTTGAAGTGTTCACAAGCTGCCTGAGCAATGTTGTCTTCACCTTGTATCCAATCTACATTTTCATTGACAACTTTCTGAATAATTAAATTCCTTCTTCTTCCCATTATTACTGAATGAAAGTTTTTAGAGTTAGTATGACGCTCTTTAAACCATTGGAGTTGGGTTTTTTGTTTCAATATAGTGTCTTCCAACTTGAGAAAGTTGATGTGCTTTGCATTAATTTCATGAAAAGTACTTCTATTTGAGTCACTTTGGTTAATGATGTAGTTTTCTTCATCTTTGTGCACTTGTTCCTCATACATCCTAACCTTTTGGAAAATATTACTAAATTCTTTCTTTGACCAAACACTAACAGTGTTTGATAGCCTTTTCATATTTTTGTGAAATCTCCACATACAAGTACCTACCATTTCCTTTTCCCTGCAGGTTTTTATAGTTTCCATGAAGTGGGGGTTGTCAACCCAACAGTTGAGAAATCTGAAGTACTTGATGTAGTCACATGTTGTGGAAACCATTTCCATGAGAAGAGGACAGTGATCTGACCCAGTAGCTGACAAGTGAGTAATGGTGGTTTGGGGAATCTTTCCAACCATGAATCATTTACCATAGTCCTGTCAACCCTCTTCCAAATTCTATGATTAATAGCCCACTTATTAGACCAAGTGAATTCATGACCACTAAAACCAATGTCAAGAAGCCCACAGATGACAGCTATAAAATCCATACTTTTCCTCATGTTATAAGACACCCCTCCAAGTTTTTCATCCACAACAGTTATAACATTGAAATCTCCCACAGCATAGGAAGGATTGGTAGTTAATGTGGCTTGTTGTAACATTTTATCCCAAATAGTTCTCCTGAGGTGATCTTTGCATTTTGCATAAACAAAAGTACTAGTAAATAGGTATTGTAATTCATTGTGTTTCATTTCTAAAGTGATTTTTTGTTCATCTTCATCAAGTATATTACAGTCAATATCACAGCTCCAAAAAACCCAAATTTTACCATTACAATTACTAGTAGCATTTTCTATGTTTAATAAGACCTTAAAACATTGATCATGCACACTATCAAAAAAGGGTTCCAATATAGTTATAAAAAATAGGTGGTGAAGTTTCCTAAGCATCTTGAGTCTCTCCAACACCCCTTGAGTATTGATCCCTCTCACATTCCATATGATTGTACTAATCATTGGGATGATCGAGAGGAAAAGAACCTAGTGTAAGGTATGCCACCAGTGACAATGTTGACATCTTGTTTCCTGAAGTGGAATTTGTCATGTTGAATACCTCTTGGGGATAAGCACTGACTTTGTGTTACTTGTTGAATCTCCTCCTCTAGGGCCTGATCATTAGGAGGACTAACGGCCTTAATAAGAGCCTTATTAGTCTCATTGTACTCATCATGATCATTTAGAAGTGGTTGTCCCTATCCAGCTCATCCACGGAATTATCTACTACATACTCATCAAAAAGAGATGACACTTGTTGTATGTTACCAGGAGGTTCAGCTGTTGGAGGAGTCATATACTAAGCATGTAGAAGAAGAATATCCCTCCCTTGGTTGTCATTGACCATTATAATTTTTTTGCAAGGTTCTTCCTCTATTTCCTGTTCATGTTCACTTTCATTGTCCTGTTTTTTGATTTGTCTCCTTTTAGAAGCATCCCTATTCTGTTCACTAGGCTTGTTTTTTTCTCTTTGGAGTGCATTCCGGAGTACAAGTATCAATTTGTTTCCCTTTATTTTTATTTTCCTCTTCTTCAAGATATTGTTTTTCTTTGTTTTTCCCAGCCTGTTATCTCTGTTCAGGACCTGTTGTTGACTCTGTTGTTGTTCCCCTTGTTGCTGCCTATTTGTAGAATTATCAATGGCTCTAAGGTCTAAACTATAGTCAATATCCAACCCCTCATGCAAAACATGAGGCAAACTCTCCCCTTTGGGAACCTCTTTCTGCAAGTTAGAGGTTTTCTCCTAACCTTACCCCCCCATCCATACTTCCAACATCTTCATCAGTTAAACCATCATCAACATAAATAATATTGGGGTGATGAGGAATTGGGAGCATTGAGTCAATACTTGTGCTCTTGTGATTGTTGGTTGCAGCAACATGCTGCTTTTGTTCAATGTGTGTGTTCAACCTGGTTGTTACAGTTGAGCTCTTAGTATACCCATTTTTTGGTTGATCTGCTTCCCCTGTTTGGTCTATCTCCTGCTGGTCCTGCATTTTATTATTAGCAAAAACATTTTGAGTTTGAAAGTTGGTTATACCTTCTGTTTCCTATGTTTGTTGATTCCCGTCATTGCTTCTTTGCATTTTTGAGTTGAGACAGGTCCCCAAATAGTTTTGGAGGTGGTTTGATCTTGGTTTTTTTTTGTGTCTTTTTTTGTAGGTCTTCCATTGTTCCTCCTGAAATTCTGCTTGTTGGTCTTGTTCCTTCTAATTGTAGGTGTTTTTTCCTTGTTGATGGCCTATAATATGCTTCCTTGGTTGAGTTTGGTTTTCTTCCTCTATTGATTCTCCCCTTTGATTATTTGTTTGTTGGTTTTGTGTCTTTATTGCAGCCTCATTTGTTCTCCTTTAATGCTCTTGTCAGTTTTTATGATCTCCCTATTTTGTAATCTTTTTTTCATATTCCAGCTCCTTCCTTTTCTTGAACTCATCCTCCCTCCTCTTGACTATACATTACTCTTCCATATGGCCTTGATGTTTATTGAACAAATAGTAATTCGGAATCCCATCATATTCAACCTTTAACCATCTTCCTTTGTTGGGATTTGAGTTTTTCAATCCCATCCATACATGAGTAGGTCTTGATTTAGTATAATCAACTTGGACTTTTACTCTAGTGGTGCTACCTCTAGTCCTTTGGGAGTTTTGTGAGTCAAGGAATAACACCTTCCCAATAGACTACAAAATAGTCGTCATAAATACTTATTGTATAAGTGTCAAGGTAGGCCAGGAATAGCCATCCGTATAGGAACAATGGGGTTTTCTTCTTGTGGTGTAAAATCTGGGGTCTAAGACTTTATTCTCATCACTTGCGCTTCAATATTTATCCTAAGTTTTGTCCAAATAGTTTGGTTGTCAAACTCATTGTCAAGGTCGATATAAACATGCCTAGAGTTAAAGTATGTTATCTTCAAACTCCCCATATGTGGGGTTTGGAGGGTGAAGCTTTTCCTAACCAGCTCCATTTTACGCATTGTATCCATAAATTTTCCCACAAAATTGTACTTACAAATCTCTGCCAATTTCACATAATAGTCATTTTCATCAAGAAGCACAAAAGGAAATCCTTGTCTAGTTGTATGTATACGATCGTTCAAAATAATCGGAATTCCATGTTTTGACTTATTATATATCAACCTAGTAGCAAATGATTGCACAACAGTATAGGGTCTTGGTTCTGAATTTTTTCCATGTTTCGCATTGTAGTTAGAATTCTTACCCTGCTGTTGGCTATTAAGATTTCTAACAGCTGCTTGAACAACATTATTGCCCTGCTTATTACATCTATCAGATTGAGTTCGGTCATACCAAGAGTAGTTATTGGATATCTTTGGAAAGTTAGTGTAATACTTAACACTTGCTCGATTGATTTGATTCGCTGAGTTGACTCCTCCTTTCTTGTAGGTGTTCCTATATTGATCCGTTTGCTTTCCATCCCTCCCTTGACCCTCTTCTGAGATATTCTTGCCTCCCTCAGCACTCCTCTAATCATTTCCAATCTGTTGCGATTGATTGCTTGAGTGCTCAAGTCTTTGACTTGAGTGCTTAAGTCTTTGACTTGAGTGCTCTTGCCTTTGTAGTTGTCATTTCCCATATTCCTCACCTTTGTCATCTTTGTTGGTTCTGGTCTGTGAATTACCTGTAGTAAAGGTAAGATGAATTACCTATGATGCCAAAGTAAAATTTTGATGATTTTGTTTCATTTGATGAGGATGTTGTACATCCTCATTGAATTCTTATTAGTGCCCTGCTGTTCAATCGAATTTTCCCCATGCTGAATTTCGTTTCCGTCTCCCATTGATGTTGCTTAGATTGAGTGGGAAACCTCGAAATTGGTTTTTTGTCAAGCACTTCGATCAAACACGAATTTCTCCCCTTCACTTCCTTGTTTTTCATGTTGTAATTTGGAATTAAGATCAGTGGAAGAAGTTGGATTGATGTAAGACTGATTTCTCCCTTGAGGTGGTTGGAAATGTCTGTTAGATGGATATTGTTGGCTTGATAATCAATCCCTTTCGACAAGTCTCCATGAATTCCGACGTGTGGTGTTCTATTTTTTCCGGAATTGTCCTCACCGGCAATTCCACCATCTATTTCACTTGAAATTTAAGTGAGATGGACCTTATCATTAGAAGAACAAACCTCAGTTGTTGAATCATTACTAGTTTTTCTTAAAGATGATCAAATTTGAGTGCGCGACTCAGGCGAGGCACCCCCGATTCCTTTGAGAATTGCCTTGCGATCCTAACCAAATGGAACGATGAAATTCATTGGTTTGTGAGTATGTTGTACATCTTGATGAGGAGTATCCATTTACATTAGCCTTTCTCCTCAATTCAACTCAGAATTTCCTTTGAAAATAATTCCCCGTTCTCTATCAAACGCTATTTCTGAAAATGAAGTATTCATCGCATCAGAGTTTTGTGAATTCGAGGAGCTGTGAGATGGATCATGGTGCATGCTCCACTAGGTTTGTTGCCATCTTAATGGCGCCCCATTTATCTTTGGTCCGGCGGTATTTGAAAGTCCACCGGCAGCGCACGCTTCCCGACATTATGTAGTCTTTGTAGATGTAGATGAAGCATTTAAAGAGAGAAAATTTTAGAGAGAGGAAAACTTCGGGAAATGAGGACGCGATGTATTTTGGGCTTTGGGTTTTGGGTTTAAGGTTAGGGTTAGGGCTTAGGTATTTCTTAGGTTTAAGGGTTTGTGGCTAAGGATTTGATATTTAAAATGTATGGTTTAGTGTTTCATATTTGGGTTCTCGTATTTTGTACATAGGGTTTTTTTGGACTTAGTGTTTAGGGTTTAGTGTTAAGGGTTAGGGAGTAGGGTTTAGATTTTATGGTTATGGTTTTAAAATTTGAGGTTTAAAATCTATGGTTTGGCATTTAATGTCTGGGTTGTTGTATTTTGGGCTTAAGCTTTCGGGTTATGATTTAGGGTTTTTTTTTAGGTTTTTACGTTTAGGGATTAGGATTTGAGGTTTAATATCAACAGTTTAGTGTTCAATGTTTTGGTTTTTGTATTTTGTGCTTGGGGATTAGGGTTTATGATAGGGTTATGGTTAGGATTAATGTTAGGGTTTGGGATAGGGTTTAGGTTTTTCTTAGGTTTTAGGGTTTTGGGTTAACGATTAGAGTTGTAATATGTATGGATTAGTGTTTAATGTTAGAGTTTGGTATTTTGCGCTTTAGGTTTAGGGTTATTGTTAGGGTTAGGGATAGGGATAGGGTTAGTGTAAGGGTCCTGACCAAATTACTCGACATAGTCATGGTAGTGGCAAAGGGTTGGCATGAATGACTTTTCCAAAGGCCAAAATGCGGGTGGAATCAGTCATGTGTTGTGTGAGAAAAGTATTAGCATGGTCAAATGGGTTCAAACTATGTTGTTAAGACAGTTTCAAGACATGACATGGGTGTTAGCAAAACAACAGCCCATGGCATGACTTGGATAATGGCAAACATCGGTTGTGGGCAAGGTTAGCATACAAAACTTACATGGTTTGGTCAAATACTGGGAAATTAAGATGATATAAATTAAGCATTGCCAATTGTGAATTAAACACAACAAGAAAACAAGAAATGGCACGACTTGATTAAAAATTAGCATTGCCAAATCAAGACAGAAACAGGCAGCGGTAGAGCGTCAATGGTGCGCAGGCATGACTAATGTGCGGATGGATTAGGGTGAGATATTATGAAGAATTGACTATACAATTTTCATACATTGTATTGGAATAAAAAATGTTGAAGGAAAATGCATCAAGGAGCCGAAATCCAGTCAGCAAAGGCACAGGCCAAGCACATGCTGCGGTTACCTTTTTGTAACCGCTTATGTGCAGATTCGTTGTATCTTGTAATAGATTTTTGAATTTGAAATTTGAAATGCCTTATAATTTAAGTATGTCAAGTGAAGTTTAATTTAATGTTCTAAGCATTTGACAAGTGTTGTAAATGTGTCACCACACTATGCAATGTAAACACAAGAATGCCACATGTTCTATAAATGGACAACCTTGTGTTGGATGAATTTGGCTAAGTATTTTTGAGGATAGATTTGTTATCCTAAGGTGAAAGAGGGAAAAAAGTATGAAATTTCACCAAGACACATACAAAAAACGTGAGGGTTTTAGAAAAGTGTCTTAGGCAGCAATTGTCTTGTGATTGTGCCTTAAGTCAAAGTTGAAGTCAAAGTTGGACAGAATTGTTGTTCAACGAGTGAGTCCTTTGTATTGATTTTGAGAATAAATGTAATGGTATGGTTTACCTGTATGTTTATGTTTTGTTCCATGTTAAAGTTTAAAAAATTATCCAAGGGAAGAAGGCAGAAAAACATCCTTGAACATTAGACCGAATAGGCTGCGAAACAGTTGAGTTGAGTGGGACTTGACTGCCATTAGGTTTGGATAATTTTATACACGAAATGAAGGTATAATAGAATGTCCTCCTAACAGTTAGGGTTTAGGGTTATTTTAGGTTTTAGGCTTTGGAGTTTAAAATTTTTGGTTTAAAATCTATGGTTAGTGCTTAATGTTTGGGTTATGGTATTTTGGGCTTGGGTTTTCAAGGGAATGGTTTAGGGATAGTGTTAAGGTTAAAGTTAGGGTTAGGGTGAGGGTTTAGATTTTGTTTAGGCTTTAGGGTATGTGGTTTAGGATTTGAGGTTTAAAATCTATGGTTTAGTGTTTGATGTTTGGGTATCGTATTTTGGACTTAGGGTTTTTAGTTTGGACCTTCTTTTTTTTACGACCCTTGTAGTGGTTAAGTTTGTTATAATAAGAGTTACGATATACTTCTTTTAGGTTTTATGTTTCAGGGTTGAGCATTTGAGGTTTAAAATATATGGTTTATTATTTGATATTTGGGTTTTTATATTTTGGGCTTAGGTTTTCGGGATTATGGTTTAGGGTTAGGGTTTGGATTAGAGTTAGGGTTAAGATTAGAGTTAGGGTTAGGGGTTTCGGTTTTATTAGGTTTATGGGTTTTGGGTTTAGTATTTGAGTCTGAATATCAATGGTTTAGGGTTTAATTTTTTGTTTTTTCGTATTTTGTCCTTGAGGTTTAGGGTTATGGTAGGGTTAGGATTAGGTGTAATATTAGGGTTAGGGTTAAGGTGAGGGTTAGGGTTAGGGTTAGGGTTAGGGTTAGGAATTAGGTTGTTTTTTATGTTTTAGAGTTTGGGGATAAGGAATCGAGTTGTAATATCTATAGTTTAGTGTTTAATGTTAGGGTTATGGTATTTTGGGCTTTGGTTTTAGGGTTTAGAGTTTACTATGAAGGTTATAGATCGGGTAAGGGTAAGGGTTCGCTTTAGGGATAAGGTTAGGGCCTTGGGTTCAAGTTTTTTTTTAAGGTTTTTTGTTTTGGGGTTGAGGATTTTTTGTTTAAAATCTATAGTTTTGTATTTGATGCATGGGTTTTTGTATTTTGGGCTTCTATTTTAGTTTAATTACCCTTGTATGGGTAGGGGCTGGGCACCACCTCCAGGCCTAATCATAAATAAAAATAAAACAACAAGGAAGGGGGCATAGACCTATCCTCCCGGCCTAAGGTGGCTATGAGTCAACTTCCAAAAAAGGAAATCGACTCATCCCTTTTACCTAATCAAGGGAGACTGTCACTTTATAATTAAAGTAAAATAAAAGACTAAACATATTCAAAAAATCTATATTTTATAATATAGCTAAGTTGAAAAGGATGCACCTTAACTCAAGGAGGTTCTTTCATTCTCTTGAGCTTCTTTCTTCTGAAATTTGCTATTTCCTGTAGATTCATATTAAGGTACGCTCTCGCTTACTTTGGCATGTGCTGACTATTAAAGTATATTTTAGGATTAGTGAGTGTGTGACTATGGTTTGGTAGAGTATCAGTTACAAAGTTTGCCTCTTTGTATGTGTGTCGGCATCTGAAGTCTTGTATCTGTCGTATGAGTGTTTGTAGCTTTTGTACCTTTGTATGTATGTTCCATGGTTGCTTGTTTGTGGACATGACATAATCTTTTGTGTGTCCCAATTCTAGTGCCAATGTCATGCAAAATATAGCTCCGTCAATTCTGCTTGATTGTTAATTACTTCCCCAAGTGGTGTTACAAATGCTATAAAAATTTCTCCTTCGCTATTTCGTATAATGACCCCTGCTCCTATTCTTCCAGAGGTACTCAATGCACTTCCATCAGTTTTGAGTTTCACCCATTTTTTTGATGGTTTTTTCCATATCACTAACTCCTTGGTTTCATGAATGTAGTTCTCTCCCTTTTGAATTAATTCCCTCTAGTTTGAAGGCTAGTTTATGTGTGGGAAAGTTGTTTGCATGATCCTGTAAGTGTCTTTGTAGATAACATACTTTACTTTATTTCTACTGGATTGTTTCCCCCTATGTTTGCTGGTGCACCTGTTCTTCCATAGGTTCCAGCAGAACAGAATTGGTGCAGCCTGAAGAAGCAGTCTGTGAACTATATTTTTATGTCTTGTTGTCCACCATTGCATTAAAAGGTGAGTAAGGGATGTGTGGTGTGGGTTTATGCCCGCCATTGCTGCAAAACTTCTCCATATGTGTGTGGCAAAGTATCCATTATTGAAAGTGTGCTAAATAGTGTCCAAGCGTGACCTGTTACAACAAAAACAATTGACTGGATCAATAACGAATCATGTTAGTCTTCCATTAGTTTAGATTTTACCCCTTAAAGCTCTCCATAAAAGAAAGGAATCTTTAAAAGGGATACGATTGTGCCAAATGAATGAGTTGAAGATCGAAGTGCTTCTCTTTTTTGTAATAGAGTTTGACGCAGATCAGGAAGTGAATTTTCCATCTGTGCATGGATTCCAAATTTCATGATCTGGGATGCCCTGTGTGATGTGAATATCAGTAGCTTGGATGTTGGCTAATTGGCATTGGGGAGTCTGGTGCATCAGCTTATTCCAGTTCCATTGGTCATTGACCCTGAAAGCTTAAACAACTTCATTGTTGAACCTGTTACTCTCCTTTGACAGTCTAGCCGGGAGGCGAATGCCCAGCCATTTGTCCCACTAGAAAGAAAATGTGCCTAAGGTTATCTTCCATTGGATTTTTTCTTCCACTTTATGTTTATTGTGCATAAGTTGTTTCCATTTAAGGGAGTCTCTATAATCACATTTTTTAGTAATAGGATTGGACCTCTAGTAGTATTTATCCTTCAAAAATTCTCCACACAAAGTTTTCTTGGCTCTGAAAATCCACTATTGTTTACAGTAGAAGGCCTTGATTACATTTTGTTGATTTCTGAATCCAATGCCTCCCTCTTCAATAGGGAAGCTTAGATTCTTCCAAGATGACCAATGATATTGTTTCTTGTTTTCTCTCCAACTCTATAAGAAGTCATCCATGAGGCTTTGGATCTGTTTAAGGACAATGCAAGGAGGAGTGACAATAGATAGTAAGTGAGTTTGGAGGGATTGTAAGACATGTTTGATCAAGATAACCCTACCTCCTTAACTCAAAATTTTAGTATGCCAACCAGTAATTCTGTTGAGCACCTTTTTCATAATATTAGAGAAATAGATTATTATGTTACTTCCAACAAATAAAGGGCATCCCAGATAAGTAATAGGACCCTCTTTCTGTTTGAATCTAGTCACTCTTCTGATTTTATTTCTAGTGTTGTTGAATGCATTAGAATGAATCTTAATTGACTTTTGTCTTTGTTCACCATTTGGCCTGAGACTTCCTCATACGACTTCAGAGTTTGCATAATAAGTTTTAAAGTCTTATGTCATCCTGAAGTGAAGAGGATAATATCGTCTGCAAAAGTAAGGTGGTTTACTTGGGGGTCTCTCTATTCCATCAAGAAACCATGATAATCTGGCTGGGGATGGAGATTGTTAAGTTATGGTGAGAGAACTTTTGCACCTAAAACAAATAGGGTTGGAGATAGCGGATCACCTTGTTTGAGCCATCTAGTTTAGTGGAAGAAGACATATCTCTTGCCATTGACAATAACAGATTACCAATTATTAGACATGATCCTCCATACCATGTCAATGAATACTTCATTAAACCCCATTCTTCTCAAGACTAGGAAAATGTATGACCAAAATACCCTATCATATGCCTTGGCCATATCTAACTTGATGATCAAATTACTCCCAATATTACGTTTCCTTATCTGACTAATAATTTCCTAGGCTAACATGATGTTTTCCGAAATACTCCTTCCTTTTACGAAACCAGATTGGTTGAGAGAAACCAAAGTAGGGAGAGTGGGACCTATTCTAGTGCTTATCAATTCGGAGATAATTTTGCTCGTGAAGTTGCACAAACTGATGGTTCTAAACTCTTGAATTGTGTTGGGGTTATTCACTTTAGGTAGCAGAAAAATGTATGAGTGGGAGAAATAATTTTGTATCATTTGACCATTGAAATACTTCCATTCCTTGATACGAGGAGGAAGAAGAAGATTGTTTATTCACAGGATTACCAGAGGGATGGGAAATTGATACAAGGAGATGACAACATTGTGTAAGCTGCCTTTGAACACTTCAATAACACCTTCACATGAGAGAATAACCTTATTGATGAACAAGCTCTAAATTGCATTCCCAGAATGAATATTATAGGTCAAAATATCACCCTTTCTACTACACCTACTTTGGATGAGTTGAAGGAAGTGGTATTTTCTATGAATCCTTATTTAGAAGTTGGTCTAGATTGAATGAATGGGCAATTTTTCCAGAAATGTTGGAGCATTATAAACTTTATTTGATAGGAGTGATACAGGATTTGTGTTGCCATCACCATCTTTGAACCAGTGGAGTTGGGTTTTTTTCTTTAGAATGGAGTCCTCAAGCTTTAAAAATTTGATGTATTCTGCATTCAATTCATGCATAAAAGTTCGACTGGCTTCAGTGTTATCATAAATCACATTTTTCCCAGCATGTTTGACCTTCTCCTCAAACTCCTTTGAATTTGGTGAAGATGTCTCTGAATTCCCCCCTTGACCAAGATCAAGGGTGTTAGATAGTGTTTTTAATTTCTAATGGAATTTCCACACGTTGTTACCTTCCATAGGTCTGTTCCAACAAGTTTTAACATTGATAAGGAACTTAGGTTGATCAGTCCAACAATTGAGGAAATTAAAGTATTTTATATGATTTTCTTCTCTGTTATTCGTTTCCATCAATAGTGGACAGTGATCAGATCCCATTGAAGGTAAATGGGTAATGGTAGTGTGTGGCATTCTTACCAGTCAATAGTCATTGACAAAACCTCTATCCAGAATCTTCCAAATTTTGTGATGTATGCCTCACTTATTAGACCAGGTGAATTTCTGTCCATTGAAACCCAAGTCTAGCAGACCACATTCTTCAATAATAGAAATAAAATCCGAACTCTTTTATATGTTATAAGGAACTTCTAATTTTTCATCAATGGAAGTACTAACAATAAAATCTCCTACTGCACTCAATGGTTTGTTATTTTCAGCAGCATAGTATAATATTCTATCCCATAGAGGTCTTCATAGATGATCCTTACACTTGGCGTACACAAAGGTTGTGAAAAACATTGTGTTGACTTCATCTTTCTTTATCTCACATGTGATTTGTTATTCATCCTCTTCTAGTATGACACATTCAGTTTCAGAATCCCAAAATAGCCATAATTTTACCATTACTGTTACTTAAAGCATGTTCCATAGCTAGTTGGTTTTTGAAACTTCGAATATGGATACTATTAGAGAAAGGTTCCAAGATATCAATGAATAATAGATGATGTCTTTTCTTGAACATTTTGATTCTTTCCAACACCCCTTTAGTATTGATCCCCCTCACATTCCATATAAGTGTACTAATCATTGAGATGATTTGGAAGTGAAGAGTCTAGTATATGGTCTGCGTGATGTGACAATGTTGACGTCTTGATTGTTGAAATGAAATTTTCCTGTTGTAGTCCCCTTGGAGATAATCCCTGATTTTTAGTAACTTGCTGGATTTCATCTTCCAAATTTTGATTGTCATGAGGGATGAAAGGCTTAATTAAGGACTCACAAATCTCATCATCAGAATACTGTAAAGATTGATTATCCCTGTGAATTCTGTCTTTAGAATTGTCAACCTCATATTCATCAATATTGGGCATTTGATTGACTTGGCAGTTCATGGATTGCTTATCCGGACATAGAGAATGTGGTGTATTCATACATTGTGTCAGTAGAGGAACAATATCTATATATTTTTAATCATCCACGTTAATAAACTTTTTGCAAGTTTCCCCCTCACCATTTTGTTCTTCTTGTTGCCTTGTCTTATTTTGGGAATTTTGTATCTTTTTTGCTACTTCTCTATTTTTCTTACTAGGTTTGTGCTTGCTCTTAAAAGTTTTTTCTTGGTCGCTAGTGTTTCCATTTGTCCTCATATCCTTGGTCTTAGATTCTTTGTTTTGAGCATCTTTTTCTCTTCCCTTTTTTTTTTTTTTGTCCTTTGCCTTTTTTGTCTTTTTATGAAAATTCCCATCTGCATGTTTTTGTTGCATTTTGTGATTTTGCTGATTTGTTTTAGTGGTTGCAGAGGATTTAAGGTCAAGACTATGGTCAGAGTGCTTACCTTCATGCATAACGTGAGGAAACTCCCCCCCCCCTTTGAATACCCCTTCCTGCATGTTAGTGAGCTTCTCCTCACTTCCCCCTAGATATCCCTCCTTTAACTTCATCAACACATTTTGCATCATTGCTATTATTTCTATTAGAGTTAGGTTGTATAGCTATGATACATGTGGTAATGTTTGAGATGTTTGCTTGTTGACTTTGTTCCTTTGTCTACCTTGGTGATTCTTGTGTTGCTGCTTCTTTCATATTGGTAGTTCCTTCATTTTCCTCGTTTCCTTGATCATATCCTTATTCGTGCATGTTCAAGTTAGAAAAATTATTTTGATGTACAATGTTAGTTATACCTATTTGCTGCTTACTGTTTTGTTGATTATCATGTGTCCTTTGATTTTGTGGTGATGTAGGCTCCATGTAGTTTTATGATTTTTGTCCTCCTGTTGCTTATTGTTCTTCTTGTTTTGGAATTGCCATTACTCTTCTTTTTGCTTCTCCGGTTGACTTGGTATCTTTCTTCCTTTGTGATTTTGTTGTTGTCTGTCTTCTGTTTCCCCCATATTGTCCTTTTAGTTCTTTTCCTCTTTGTTGCTGCTCTTCTAGACTTTTTTCTTTTTTTCCTATTTCTGCCTCTTTCCTCTTTCTATTTTCTTCATCATGGACTTTGAAGTTGCATTCATCTATGTCATGGCCCTGATGTTTGCAGTAATCATAGTAAGGAGGTATATACTCATATTCCACAGGTTTCCATCTTCCAATGGTGAGGTCCTCCTTATGTATGACAAGCCATATATGTTTGGGTCTTGTCTTAGTTAGATTTATCTCCATTTTCACCTTGTCCATACCTTCTTTGGATCTTTTGAAGGAAGCCATGTCGAGATATAAGACTTTGCCTAATGTTTCTATTAGAGGATTCAGAAATTGTTTATTAAAACAGTGCCATGGTAGGCGTAGCATTAGTATCCAAAAAGGAATAATGGATGTTTCTTCCTCTGGTCAAAAGTGTGAAGTCCATTTTTGTATCCTCATTAGCTTGACCTTTATTATAATTCTTTTTTGCGTCCCTATAGTATTATAATCAACTTCATTTTGCAAGTCTATAAATACATGCTTGGAGTTGTAATGAGCTTTGTGGACCCCCCCCCCCCCCACTCATTTGTGCTTGCCTGATCAAGATTTTTCTTATAAGTTCCACTTTTGCCATAGTAGTACTTAATTTGCCTACCAGTATATAGTTGCAGTCGACTATCAACACATTCATATAGTTATTGATGTCAAAGATCACATCCAGGTGCCCCTGTTTTGTGGTGTTTTTTGGGGGAACCAACTTTATCAGAATTTCATGAGTTTCATGATTGTCTCAATTTGGCTGCCAGTGTTTGGATGATTGTATACAGAGCTAGGGCAGCATTTTTTTCTGCTTGTTACTATGGTTTGCACTAGGCTGAGCATTACTGGTAGTCTGTTGGGGTCGGGTTGGCTGTTAATTTCTTTGGACTAGGGTGGATTGTTTTTCAAAATTATTGGAGATTTTGGGAAAGGCTTTGTGATAGCTACTTAGATGAGAATTACCCCTTCCTGAACTCCCTTGATCCTTTTTTACCCTGACATTTCCATTAGTTTTTTTAAGTATAACCTGTGTTAGATTTTTCCCCTAACACATTGTCTCATACATTAACCACTTTCCGTTCCTTTGTGTTAGTTTTATCATAGTGCATAAAGGTTTCTACCTGATTATTCGAATAGTTGAGAGACTTACCTGGTGCAATATTTTCCACATTGCTATCCTTGGCTTGTGTTGTGTTATTTGTTGTAGTTTTCCCCTGCTTATGATCCATGTTAGGAATATTAGTAGAGTTAATTGTCTTACCTTGGTGTTGTTGTCCTTCGCTAGTTTGGTTTGTGGGAAACAGTTTCACTCCAAATGAGAATCGAGAGCTGCTTTTCACCTCAACAACTTTTGCAATATCTTCCTTACTCATTTGTTGAGTATCCTGGTTGTTTGGGGTCTGTTTGGCTTGGAACTTCATATCCTCAGGTTGCACTTCAATATTTTGTTCCTTGTTCGGGTGGTTGATTTTCTATTTACCGTTAGAGTTAGAATGAATCTCAACATAGGACTCCTGAGCACTTTTATCGCTGTTAGGACTGAGTTCATCCATTTTGTCATTTTGGTTCTGATGTATACTGTTCGATTGTTATTTTTCTTTTAATTTTGTGTAAGGCTAGCCGATATGTTTGTGAGATGAATCTCTTCATCTCCCTATTCCATCTCTTTATCGTCACCAAATTCCTTGTCCCTTTTTTCGCGAGCTGTGTAACTTTGTTGGCATCGGCAACTTGCCCGACCAAACTACTTGAAATTGTTGTGAGGTATACCTCATCATTGGGTGAGTAATCCCCATTTTTCAAATGGTTATTCAATTGCTGGAAATAGCTCGAACTGGACGGTGACGCTCAGACTCTTTTGTGTGTATTTCTCCAAGAAAACCTTCCTCTGATCTCTCCATCAACATGATGGAATTGACTAATTTTTTAGGATGTTGTAGACCTCGACTATTAACATCGTTCCCTGTAATCATAATTTCTTGATTCATCCTCGCTTTCCCTTAGGAAATAATTTTTTGAGTCCCGTACAATTCCCTATTTGAAATCACAGAATTGACCACTTCATTGTTGCTCGATTGATTTTGCAGAGGAAGTGTTTCAATTAGAGAATAATAATTGTTGGGTTTTGTTCCTATGTAGCTTGTGCATAGATTGAGGTTGCTCCGGTGGCCAGAGTACGTCTATCAGCGGCTAACGCGTTATCCGTCCAGTTGGAGAATCCATTTAGAAATGAGCCATTGGAATTAGACGTTAGGCTTCCTTGAGAGGCTTCTTCTTAGAGAGATAAACTAGAGAAAGAAATAAAATTGGGAAATGAAAAAATGATGGTATTTTAGTCTTGGGTTTAGGTTTAATGGTTTAGGGGTAGAGTTAGGGTTAGGGTTAGGGTTAGGGTTAGGGTCAGGGTTAATGTTAAGGTTTGGGTTAGGGTTAGGGTTTAGGTTTTTTTTTAGGTTTTAATGTTTGTGGTTTAGGATTTGAGGTTAAAAATATATGGTCTAGTGTTTAATGTCTGTGTTTTCGTATTTTGGACTTAGAGTTCTTATTTGGACTTAAGGTTTAAGATTTAAGGTTTAGCGTTAGGGTCTGGGTTAGGGTTAGGATTTGGTTTAGGGTGTAGGGTTTTTTTAGGTTTTATGGTTCATGATTTATCATTTGAGGTTTAAAATCTATGGTTGAGTATTTAATGATTGGGCTTTGGTATTTTTGCCTTAGAGTTTAGGTTAGGGTTAGAGTTAGGGTTAGGGTTTAAAGTGTTTTATGTTTTTGGGTTTAGGGTTTAGGATTTCAGGTTTGATATCAATGGTTTAATTTTTGGATTTTGGGTTTAGGGTTTAGAGTTTAGAGTTAAGGTTAACGATTGGGTTAGGTTAAAGGATAGGATTATCGATGCGGTTTAGGGTTTTTTAGGTCGGCGGTTTCGTAATTTTGTGCCCCCTAGTCAAAATCTTCAGCCCCCGTAACGGGTTTGTGTGTTGTATTCTGGGCTTGGGGTTCAGGGTTAATTATTTAGGGTTAGGGTTAGGGTTTCGGTTAGGGTTAGGGTTTTGATATTTTTAGGGTTTTGGGTTTGTGGTTTAGGATTTGAGGTTTAAAGTCTATGGTCTAGTGTTTAATGTCTGTGGTTTCTTATTTTAGACTTAGAGTTTTCCAGTGCACCCTCCACCTGCCACCGCACCGCGATTGTTTAGGCCGCGTAAAGTTTTAGGATTAGGATCAGGTTTAGGTTTAGGATTAGGGATGGGGTGTAGGTTTTTTTTTAGGTTTTATGGTTCATGATTTAGCATTAGAGGTTTAAAATCTATGGTTTAGTATTTAATGTTTGGGTTTCGGTATTTTTTGTTTGGGGATTAGGGTAAGGGTTAGAGTTTTGGGTTTTTCAGCTTTCTAGGTTTAGGGTTTTTGTATTTGAGGTTTAATATCGATTGTTTAATATTTAATGTTTGGGTTTCTGTATTTTTTTTCTTGGGGTTTGGGGTTTGGGGTTTAGGGTTTTAGGTAGGGTTAGGGTTAGGGTTTAGGTTGTTTTTTAGGTTTTAATATTGGGGTTAATGATTTGAGTTGTAATATATATGGCTTATTTCTTAATTTAATGATTTTGGTGTTTTGAGCTTAGGGTTTAGGGGTAGGTTTAAGGATAGGGTTAGGGTTAGGATTTATGTTAAGGATATGGTAGGTTTTAGGGTTTAGGGTTTTTTTTAGGTTTAGGTTTTGGGGTTTAGGATTTTTCATTTAAATCTATGGTTTAGTGTTTAATATTTGGGTTTTTTGTATTTTGGGCATGAGGTTTCGGGTTAATGGTTTTGGGTAAGGGTTAGGGTTAGGCTTAGGGTAAGGTTTAGGGTTAGGGTTTACTTTTTCTTAGGTTTTAGGGTTTGTTGTTTAGGATTTGAGGTTTAAAATCTATTGTTTAGTGTTTAATGTTTGGGTCTTCGTATTTTGGACTTAGGGGTTTTTCAGTGTTTAGGGTTAGGGTTGAGATAAGAGTTAGGGTGTTCATTTTTTTGGTTTTATGCTTCATGGTTTAGCATTTAAGGTTTAAAATTCTGGTTGTATCTAAGGTTTTTTTTTTTGTTTTTAAGTTGAACGAACTGAGGTGGGTCAGGGGCCACCCCCCACCCTTAGCAACACCCCAGGCCTTAACATTAATAAAAAACAAAATTGTTACAAGAAGAAGGGGGACATAGGACCTTACCTTCTAAAAATTGGTAGGTAATTGAACTTATCTTCTAAGATAATTCAATTTATCTGATAAAATAAGTTGTTTCTTCTAACGAAATAATACCTAGAGAGGACTCCTCTTGAGTACAATTTTCTAGGAAAAGCTATGAATTCGGGAAGGACTCTCCCTTACAATGTAAACATGAATTAAGATAAAACCTATTACTAATAGCTATACAGATAGGAATGATGCCAAGTATCTCAACCATTAACATTACAAAGAATTTTCTATTTATTATGGGGGGTGTTTGATTCTCTTGAGTTTCATTCTTCTGAAATTGTGAATTCCCATTTCCTTTTCAAGTATATAGCTCGTACGTATTGCTTCCTTTAGCTTGTTGTGGCACATAATATGTTGGGGATATCAAAGGATGACTGGAATTTAGCTAGCAAAATCTGCAGTTGCATTAGCCTTCTATATAATGTTGACAAATGAAATTGTTGATGTTGAAGTTTTATTCCGATTGGAATTTCTGACCAATTGTTGACATCTAAGGGAATTGTTGAAGTTTGGGTACTTTTGGCTTAGGTAGGGTTTTGGGTTTAGGGTTGTTAAGTTAGGGTTCAGGCGTTGCGCTAAGTACTTTTAGGTTTTAGGGTTCGTGGCTAAGGATTTGATATTTAGAATCTATGGTTTAGTGTTTCATATTTGGGTTCTCGTATTTTGGACTTAGAGTTTTTTTTTTTGAACTTAGAGTTTAGCTGGTTTAGGGTTAGGGTGTAAGTTATTTTTTAGGTTTTATGTTTCTGCGTTTAACATATGAGGTTTAAAGTATATGTTTTAGTATTTAATGTTTTGATTGTGGTATTTTTGTCTTAAGGTTTCAGGTTTATGGTTTAAGGTTAGAGTTAGGGTTAATGTTAGGATAAGGGTTAGGATTACAGTTAGTGTTTTTGTTTTTTTAGATTTTTAGGTTTAGGGTCTAGGTTCAATACTTTAGTGTTTAATGTTTTGGTTTTCGTATTTTGGGATTGGTGTTTAAGGTTTACATGGTGAGGGTTAGATTAATGTTAGGGTTTAGGTTGTTTTTTAGGTTTTACGGATTTGGGTAAATGATTTGAATTGTAATATCTATGGATTAGTGTTCATTGTTAGGATTTTGTATTTTGGGCTTTAGGTTAACGGTTAGGGTTAAGAGTAGCGTTACGATTAGGGTTAGGGTTAGAGATAGGGTTAGGATTAGGATTTTTGGGGGTTTTTTTAGGTTTTAGGTTTTGGTATTTAGAATTTTTGGTTTAAAATATATGGTTAGTGCTTAATGTTTGAGTTAGGATATTTTGGGCGTGGGGTTTGGGATAATAGTTTAGGGCTAGGGTTAGGGTTAAGTTTAGGGTTAGGTTAGGGTTTAGGGTATGTGGTTTAGGATTTGAGGTATTAGTGTTTGATTTTTTGGTATCGTATTTTGGTCTTAGGGTTTTTAGTTTGGACTTAGGATTTAGTGTTTAGGGTTTGGTTAGGGTTAGGATAAGAGTTACGGTGTGGTTTTTTTTTTAGGTTTTGTGGCTCAGGGTTTAACATTTGAGGTTTAAAATCTATGGTTCAGTATTTAATGTTTGGGTCTTGATATTTTGGTCTTAGGGTTTTAAGTTGATGTTTAGGGTTAGGGCTAGGGTTAAGGTTTGGGTTAGGGTTAGGGTATTAGGGTTTTCTTAAGTTTTTTGATTTAGGGTTTAGGATTTGAGGCTTAATATCATTGGTTTAGTATTTATTGTTTGGGTTTTGGTATTTTGGGCTTGGGGTTTAGGGTTTATGTTAGGGTTAGGGTTAGGGGTAATGAAAGAGTTAGGGTTTAGGTTGTTTTTTAGGCTTTAGAGTTTGGGGTTAAGGACATTAGTTTTAATATATATGGTTTAGGGTTTAATGTTAGAGTTTTTGTATTTTTGTCTTTTGTTTAGGATTTAGAGATTAGGGTTATGGCTAAGGATTTTGTTAGGGTTAGGGTTCATGTTAGTGATAGGGTAAGGGCTATGGTTTAGGGGTTTTTTGATGTATTTTTTTGAGTTTAGGATTTTTGGTTTAAAATCTATGGTTTAGTATTTAATATTTGGGTTTGGTAATTTGGGCATGCGGTTTCAGGTTAATTGTTTAGGGTTAGGGTTACGGTTAAGGTTAGGGTTCGGGTTAGGGTTTAGGTTTTTTTTTACATTTTAGGGTTTGTGGTTTAGGATTTGAGATTTAAAATCTATGTTCTAGTGTTTAATGTCTGTGTTTTTGTAATTTGGTCTTAGAGTTTTTATTAGGTCTTAGGGTTTAGGGTTTAAGGTTTAGGATTAGGGTTAGGGTGTAGTGTTTTTTTAGGTTTTATAGTTCATGATTTAGCATATGAGGCTTAAACTCTATAGTTTAGTGTTTAATGTTTGGGTTTTGCTATTTTCGGTTAAGGGTTAGGGTTTTAGGTTTTTTGGGTTTCTGGATTTAGCGTTTAGGATTTGACGTTTAATATCAATGATTTAATTTTTAATGTTTGGGTTTTAGTATTTTGGCCTTGGGATTTAGGGTTTATGTTAGGGTTAGGGTAAGGGTTAATGTTAGTGTTATGGTTTAGGTTGTTTTTTAGCTTTTAATGTTTGAGGTTATAGATTTGAGTTTTAATATTTGTGGTTTATTGTTTAATTTAAGGATTTTGGTGATTTAGGCTTACGGTTTAGGGTTTAGGATTTAGGGTTAGGAGTAAGGATAGGATTAGGGTTACGGTTTATGTAAGGATAGGGTAAGGGTTAAGGTTTAGGGTTTTTAGGTTTTAGGTTTTGGGGTTCAGGACTTTTGTTTTAAATCTATGGTTTAGTGTTTAATATTTGGGTTTTTCTATTTTGGGCATGGGGTTTTGTGCTAATGGTTATGGGTTAGGGTTAAGGATAGCAAAGATTTTTCTTTGAGGACCAACTATATCTTTTCGTGTTATTTTTCAAACCCCAGAAAAAATCAGCAAAAAGCATTTGAATCCTTTCAAGTACAGAAGAAGAAGGAGTTACTGCGGATAGTAAATGTATAGAAAGAGCCTGCAGCACATGTTTGTAAGAACTTCGTTGCCACCATAATTTGGTTGATTTTTTTCCCATCCTGTAATCCTGGAAACAAATTTGTTAACAGTGTCAGAGAAATAGATATTCCTAGGCCTACCAACAGATAAGGGGTAACCTAGGTATGTGAAAGGGACCTTATTTTGTATGAATGCTATGAGTCTTTTTATTAAGTCTCTTGTGTTGTTAAAGTCATTTGAGTGCAGGATAAAGTGACTCTTGTCTCTATTTATAAGTTTCCCTGAAGTATTTTCATACTTCTTAAGCGTATGCATTAGCATTTTTAAAGAGTTACATCTTCCAGAAGTGAACAAAATTGTATCATCTGCAAAACTTAGATGATTCACTTGAGGACCCCCCTTCCTCTTTACTTGTTCTTTTTGTCCATGTAGACTCATGATATCAGGGGTTGCAGTGTAGTGTTGTGGACCTGATAGGGACTTTTGCACCTAAAATAAATTGGGCAGGTGAGAGAGGGTCACCTTGCTTAAGTACCCTAGTAGAATGGAAGAAGCGATATCTCTTGCCATTAACAATGATTGAGTACCAGTTATTGTCCATGATTTCCATCCCATATCAATGAAGACTTTAACGAAACCCATTTTTCTAAGAAACAGACAAGTATATTGATACGCTCAAACTTACTTCTCAAATGAGAAGTAAAGCGGTCGCGTCAAGTAAATAACCCAACTAGTGAGGTTGGGATCGTTTCCCACGCAGGAAAATAGTATAGACCTTTAAACTTAACTGTGATTACTAGTGTCGGTTGATAACTTCCTGAGCAAGTTAAAAAAACATAAAATGTAAACAGGGGGGGTTTGTATCTCTAATAAGTAAAAGAACTAAAAAAGAACTAACGAAATTGAAAAAGAACTTAACAGCTTTTAGAGTTGGGTTTTATCATATTAATCAAGTAAATTTGAAGTGTTGCCGGTTTACGGTGTTCACAACGGTCATCACTTATTGAAAAGCTAACTATAAACAATTTCTTTCCAGATCTTGCATGCAAAGTGATAAGTTATGTATTTTCTCCACCCAAATCTTGGTCGCCACCTACAAAAAATTCACTCCGCACCTTGGTACGCCCCCGCGGAAGGTGTAGTTGCTCATCCTCTAACCCTTATCGTTACCCATATAAGCATCGTATTCGATATTTGACTAAGCAGTTACTAACCTTGTATCCAATCAAATACTAGCCTATTAGATCGATTACACTAAATCTCAGTTAATAATTCTTTTCCTATTATCGATCTTGGTCGGCAACGTAGGCATTAAGGGAGTTCTAACGTTGATATCCGTAATAAAAAGACTTCAAGCGAAAGAAGTATTAAATACAGGCAAGACACTATTCTAGAATTGTTATTTTAGCTAGGGGTTATCTCATATTTGCTAGGTTCCCACAAAAACACAGTTAGGAGTTTAGTTACTCATCCCCATAAAACACCATTTCAATATAGTAAATAAGAATTCTTGTACGTTACTTCAACGCGAAGAGTAAAGTCCAAAAGATTGCTTGATAATCACACAAAAGTACTTGCAAGAATATCCAAAGGAGCAAACACTAATCAATCAATAATAACTGAGTTCTATATTTAGATTCTAATTTTCAGTGTCTAATCTCAAAAACGAGGTCGTTTGAACTTATTTATAAAAAATACAAAAACCTAATAAAATCAAGAATTCTATTAATGGAATCTGCAAAACGCCGGCTGGTAGACGACCAGCGACTGGACCGTCGTGGTCATGACGGACCGTCGTTGGACCAAGTCGCCGACTTATGCATTTTCCTCGCGCTCTCTTCGTTTCCATCAACGGCAAGTGTGACGGACCGTCATCGGCACAACGGTCCGTTCGAGGTCTCGTTTCAAAAGACTTCACTCTTGGAATTTGGGTACTTGGGGATCACCTCTCTTATCTCACGACCCGTGACCGCAGGACGGACCGTATGCCATGAAGGACCGTAAACCTCGTACCCACACTGTCAGAATTCCCCTCTTCCTCAGCAGCTTCTATCTCCAAAATCTCCGCAATTGGTTCTGGACAGATTTCCCCATGCAAAACAAAAGAGAAACTTGTATAAAAATTAGCCATAAAAAGGGCTTTTGGACACACTCAACTGAGTGTTTTAAAAGTATTTAATTATACCGTGGAAGCACGGTATATCAACACCTAAACTTAAATTAGTGTTTGTCCTCAAGCGACGCACTATTGGACCGCACTACCCAATCTTGTACAATAGTATTTACTGTTTTCATCCTTTGCAATCAATTTGGTATCAACCCGGATTAATCTCATCCGAATCTAAGCACGCTATCACTAGTTAGGATTGATTTTATGGGATTCGAACATGCACACGGACTCACCATGCCACTAACACCACTCTCATCTTTCAATTTCGCACGAGGTGCTAACAAGTCTCCGGTATTGCAACGAGTGTCCTCACTTTAGAACAAAAATCTCATTTTTTCACCAATGGATTCAGTTTGAGTATAAGGATTACATTTCAACACTCGCTCTCAGAACAAAGCCACACTCATTTATACCTATTGCCATAAGCTTGACATATATTTTCACATGACTTAAGTTCGCTATAACAACCCTTAGGATCACGATAGGACTTTTTAGATTGAATAGCTCAGGAGTTCAAGGTAGGGTACATTTTTAGTAACTCTAGTGACTTTTTGCCATCTTGCATATCAGCTAAAATCTTCCCTTCTTATCATATTATATCGCCAGCTCTCATATTCTTTCCCTTTTGATCCAATTCTTTTTTATTATTTGTGTAGTGACTATTTCCTTTTTTTTTTTTTTTTTTTCAACTACTTTTGAGTCACCGTTACTTTTGTTATTGTCATCTCTTCTGTTTTTCAAACCCCACTTTCCAGAGCATCATCGTAATAGACACCCTCAATCATGGCTTGCCAGAGTCAAGGTACCCAGTACCCAAAGTTGGGTCCAGGGCCAGAGACAGAACGAGGTTGTTATAGCCACCCTCAACTTATGCTTTTGGCGTAAGCTGAGGTGCACCTGTCTAGGAGGGACCAGGGCCACAAGTTGTTCCCAGAAAGATCAGTTGGGGGTAAAAAAGAAGGATAATTAACTCAAAATTATTTGGATCAAAGAAGGATAACTTTTTCATTTGTTTCTTTTTCTTTGGGTTAGAAATGGGGTTCTATGAATAAAGGGCATCATGATCTTTCCTAATGTTTGTTAAGCTTCCTTTTAGCAGGGCTAACCAGGCAAGTTCTAGCTCAGTATCTCAATAGTGGACTATTCAAAATTTGCCTCACGCTAACTTCACATGTCATCATATACAGCTCTTGGCACCTAGTAGTTTGAAGTTTAAAGAATATAGGGTAATGCAATGGTGTAAACTCTATTTCATGCTTAGAGTCCAACACAATTGCTCAGTTACTATGCCTAGTCATGCAGTACCCTTTAGGTTATCAGGATATTCATTGCCATCATTTTCGCTCAGACGTTAAACTTTGTACAACAAGTATAAAAACATGCCGTTCAACAAAAAAATCTAATCAGTCTTGTGGGGGAAAAAGAATCAGGCAAGAAAACCCCAAAAGAGGATAGGCAGTCGGGCTACTCCTAATCGTCCCTCTCACCCAACCACTCACTTTCCATGACCCCATTTTCTTCCCCAACCAAAAACAACAGTGCAATTTCCCACATGCATAAAAAATCTAAAGATTGAGGGGTAGGTTGAAAGCAAACCGGTGGCATAGAGGTCGATCAAAAGCTGGATGGGTCCGGTTCCCAGAACCCACTCATCTGCAACCTGGACACCCTCAGGGTTGTCCTCTTTATGTCGATAAGTGCTTGGGACATTTCCTCAGTGATGCCCTCCACAGCCACCGCACACCTCAGTAGGGCTCTCCTGCTGTCTCTTTCTTAGTCAGTAGTGTGAGTTCTAGAACGCACTTTTTTTTTGTTCCTTTTTTTTCTTCCCCCCACAGCCACGATTGCCGATGCTCTGATCCGCTTGCCTCAGCTCGCAAGTGAGGCTCTCCTCGCAGCCGCCAACTCTCGGCGTCCTTTCTGCTAGCGCTCATCCCCGATCAATCCTTCGCCGCTTAACTCTCTCTCGGTGGAAGATTTGGGGGAATGTTGAGTAGGAAATAAAAAAAAAGCGGCCAATTTTGATCTAAGTAATCAGAAGGCTCGACAGACGACGGAAACTCTGACTCTAGATCGTACTGATGTCTGCCGAAGACTTGTCTACTGCAGCTGAAGACGTTGGACAAATCTACCGGAGGCGGAAATGGTGGGCTGGCAACACACTCAACGCCCAAAGCCGCATCTATGATGGTTTCACCGTCCAGCAATCTCCTCCTCCCCCACGACCCCCTGCCATCTGCATCTCATACGCCGCTTCAGAATCGCTATAGCTTCTGCACCACGGCGACGCGACGCAGCATGCAGAAGAAGTGGCCATTTGTGCCTCGTTTTGTTACCCCATCCGAGCAAGTGGGGCCGACCGGTTGTCGGTTTAGAGGGGCTGTGCTTATGCCGCGGATAGAACTCGGATCCGGGGGTAGTGTCTGTGGATGTCTGTGTGGTCTGTACGGGCCATGGGCCACGGTATCGCAAGATCGTCTGATAGTGGTGATATTGGACGGGGCCCTCACGTGGGCCAACTCATTGGCTCGTCTCTGAGTGAGGGCCGAACAATCAGGTACAGTGGGGGGTTCGCAACTGATTATGTGCCAATGGGCACACCTGCAGACCTGCAAAGGGCAAAGTCATGCAGGAAAGGGGGGGTAGGTGTGGGGGACCCTTGTTTTTGGGAAGGCCCTATCGTGCATTGACTGCCTGGAGAGAAGCCATGGCATGGTCCACCTCGAAGCGGCGCTATCATTGCTGCCCCATCAGCACTGCTCGATCCCAGGAAACTATGTTATCAGCAGCGGGGTGGGGGAAGAGTCCCCGAAGTGACGCTACGAGCAGCCAACAAGAACTTGCGAGACGAACGTGAGGTTGGCTTTGCTGGCCCCCTTCGGCTCGGTGAAACAATAAGCACCCTCTCCGCCTGACTGATAGGTGCAGGGACATCCACCTCTTGGTGGTCTCCTCAGTGCGGGACTCTGTAGAAAGAAAACTGTCCACCTTCACTTCTCAAGCGATAGTCTCAAAACTGGCAGTTATGGGGGGTCCGAGTAGCATCTAACTGCCCGAGTATAGGAACCGTGCGATAGGATAGCAGGAAATGTCGACCTGCACGCCCCCACGGACTCCACCTGACTCCAATGGGGACTGTTGAGCGGGAGCAGGCCCGTGTCGATCTGTGATCGGAGAGCGCTACATAGGACGCGTAGAACTCTCGGACCATCTCTCGCGTAGGTCCACAATGGACGTTGAGTACCCACTCCATAGGGATGCCTGGGGAGAGGTTATGAATCTCGGCATCGTGGGAAGGGCTCCCTGTGAGTACCGCGCTCCAGGGTGAGTGTGAGATGTCATTACTCCTTTGCGTTCAGGAACTTTGGTCGGAGACGTAATTGAATGAAACTGCGCCGTCGACACACAAAAGTTTGGCTGGTAAGCGGGTGGAGTCGGGACCTGAATGGTGCTCCGGTGTGGAGTCAGGGAACTGTCAGCCTCATCAGACGAGGCGCGACTATTGTGCAGTTGTGGCCAGGTACGGGAACCTCAGAGATCAGGCATCTTCTTCGGAACAGGATTACCTCTAAGGAGCAGGACGATCCTTCTCGTTGGTGGCTTGACCCAGAGGCGTGGCTGGTTCAGTGTGCGCTCTCATCGATGGGAGGGCATGACAGTTAGTGACTACGCCGGGCCGACTTCTTGAGGTCTGTGTGTCTGGTGGCACGTTGTAGGTACGGGAATGGGGGAGGGTGCCCTGGGAGCACAAGTATTCGGGTCACTTCATCATCCGAACCGATGATCAATCGTGACACAGGAGGCGACAGACTTGGATCGCCAGCGGCGTAGGCTCGGTCTTGCTGGGTGCCATTAGTAGATAGTTACATGCAAAGGGTCACTATTAGTACGAGTAATGTTAAACAAGATAGGGCAAACTCATCTGACATTAAAATTGCACAATAGTGTGTTTAATTATATGCAAATGATACACAACGGGACAGATAACGGTCGTCGTGTGACATGAGGACCGTCAGTGAGGTCCGTCGTGTTATAATTGGTATCTGTTGATGTAGGAACCATGAAGGGGGATCTCGACCATCATGCCGGTCAGCAGAGACGGACGGAGGGGGTTATTTTCGGTAGGACGGTCCGTTCGTTCACAAGAGTCAGTTACGTAGGACACTGGACAATTTTGAGAGAACTGAGAAGACAGGGATTCTGACCATCATGACGGTCAAGCAGGGACGGGACCGTCGGGGTGTATGACGGTCCCGTCACAAGATGTCACGTACGTTAGGACCATTTGGGACAATTTTGAGAGACCCGGAGGAAACAGGGTCTCTGACCAATACCATGCCGGTCAAGAGGACGGACCGTCGGGGGTAGAGACGAGTCCGTCACAACAGTCAGTCGTAGACACTTGGACAAATTTTGAGAGACCCTGAATTTAAGGAAAACCAGGGTCTATGTACCATCATGAAGGTCAAGCAGGACGGAACAAGCTCGTTGGGTTTATGACGGTCCGTGCACCAAAGTCCGTCGTTCTGGACAGTTAGACAAATTTTGAGAGTACCTGAGAAAAACAGGGTCATTTCTCGACCATCATGACGGTCTCAAGAAAGGAAGGACAGTCGGGTCGCCGCTGCTCCCCCTAACGGTAGGAGATAAGGTTTTGGGGGGGCTAGGACGGTCGTCATAAAGAGTCAGGTATCGTAGGACATTGGACAATTTTGAGAGACCTGAGAAACAGGGTTAGGTCTCTGCCCATCATGGACGGTCATGAGACGGACCGTGCTGGGTAGACGGTGTCAATGGCAACATTTAGCAGGGTTTTTAGGGTTGTGGACAGCCCCTATGGACGGCGTCGTTGTAGGCGAAGGGCCGTCATCGGGGGTCGTTCTTGAGATAGCGTCTTAGAATGGGGGGGGTGTGCCTACGGTATCCCGATGAGCCTACATGGTTATTATAGGAATGGATATAGTGTCTATACCCAGACCCTAAGAAGAAACTACAAAGCTAAAGCTGGCTTGGGTTATCAAAATTGTGTACCTAGGTGGTTTAGACATGGCAGATAGAGGAAACCCTAATATACGACTACTTTTTTAAACCAGCTAAGCTAATACTAATCTACAAAACTAAAATAGCAAGAAAAATAAGTACTAAATGTAGAGACACATTATCTTGGTAAATGGGAAGAAGGACAAATAGAGAATGTTCGGCCAAGGGCAACACCGACCAGTAGATGATAGTTATAGGTGACGGTGATTTTGTGGAGCAAATAGACTGAGGAAAGTGAAGTTGAAAAGCAGAGGGGAGCGGTGAGTGGAATAATGAAGTAATGGGTGATGGAATACTGGAAGACGGGGGGGGTCGGGGAAATATCAAACGCCGGTCAAATTGGAAAGGGTCCAGCAGGGCCTAATCGGGTGGAGAGATTATCACATTAATTGCTGCTGACGGTTGACCACGACGACGGTCCGTAATATGCGTGTGTACCGGGCCGTGTATGTTCCTAGTATGTGGCTAAATGCAAAGAAGTACTTACATACCTGGATGTGACGGATGCCTACGACGGTCCGTTGCGAGTGAAAACGGTCCGTCGTCGCTATCGCCAGTGGAATACTGCGAAGTAAGTGTTCTGCAGGCAGAAATTTCATGGGTCGATGTGCCCTACAAATATTGAAAACCATTTACAAGAAAAGATAAAGTGTGCCGTGAACCCTTTATTTTGATTTGATTTTAAAAAAAAAAACTATGAAGATGGGTGCCTCCCAACAAGAGCCGTGATCATTAATGGTCGCGGCCACTGGGGACATGGTTTACTCAGGGAACTTCATTCAAGAGGTAGCCTCGATCCCTTCATTCAGCCGATTCAGGGATGCCCGAGATAGATGTTTATGCGCTGTCCATTCACCTGAAACCGCACGGCCCCCTTGGTTTCCAACTCAACTGCTATGAGGGCAAATAATAGTGGGTAAAGTGTAAGGCACGTCCATTTGGCTTGAGTTTGCCTGGACACAAGCCACAATCTTGGAATTGAATAAATACGCACCAAACCCCACACAAATAAACTCTAGTTTGTGATCAATCGACCTGCTTGCCCCCTGTCAGTTACTTCTTCATACTTTGCTCTTTGTTATCCGGGCTGAACTTTATAGGGGCTTTTAGGCCGCATTCTCAAGTTCAGTACCCATTTATTAACCGGTGCTTGCAGCTTCGCTCCAATCCTTTTTAACTTCTTATCGCCCCACATGGCTTTATGCTCTAACTACAGAAACCGGTAGTGACAAGTTCCATACAAGTTGGGATGGAAGACATACTCCATGGGAGTCTTCTATGCTGGCCGTGGCGCCAAAGAGCATCATCAAGCCTCCTTGACCCTCCCGTTCTACTAGCGCTTCCTGTTTGGAAATATCTGTGCATCTTCGATTCGACCTTCAACTTGCCATAGTTGTGAGCGGGGTGGTACGGAGTGGCCACATTCTGGCGCACCCCCAGCTTTCTCCATCCACCCTTTGCCTAATCTGTTTGCCGAGGGGCGCCCCCTCTCTCCTAGCCTGGGTGCCCCAAACGAGAGATATATTTTTTTTCAAAAATGCCGGTGCCATCTTTCCCCTTGTGCGATTCGCGTATGGCTTTGGCCCCATTTAGATACCTTCCTCAAGCTGCTACTTAGAATGTCCGTTATCCATGGACTCACGCCCGGGGCCTCTATATCACCGCCTATCCCCCCACATAATAACCATTTATCAGCATGGGGTTTAGCGGAGTGTTTTGCAATACCACCATCCGTGCCTTGTCACTGCTCTTAGCCCTTCTGGCTACTTAACTGATCCCGATAGGGCGATCGACCTTCACCTTCGTTGGAATCGTACCACATTGTAACTACCACCCTCGCCGCTTTGCTGCACGCTCGTTCCGGACGCACGATTGGTATGTGAGGTCGCCACACTGTTGTGCCCGCAAATTGGCATGGCTTGTTCAACATTTCAATTTGGGTCACTAACGCCGACACACCACTGTGAACGTGCTGTCGGGACTGTCTCCTTACAAGCTCCTGTTTTCATCCCCACACCGCACTTCTTCACCTCGCCAGCCCCGCGTTATTTGTCGAGTTCGCACATGTCCCTCCACGGCACACAGTTTGATGGAAACAAATCCACTAGCCAGCTCCCGTGTTCCGCCACCCAATATGTGCGCCACCATTTGTGTGCCATTCCCTCACGTTGTGATGTGTCCCGCCCTCCACACACCTCCTAATGCCTATCGGGGTGTGCAGGGAATGAGTCTCCTCACTGTCAGGCTTATTCATAACTTCTATATTAGACTCAGTCTAATCCTTTAGTCCGATGGCTAATATGTCCCCGACACTTGATGGTCCGTCTTTTCTTTACTGCTTCTATCCCGCCACTTCAAATCACATTCTGGCAGCATTTATACCCGCGAAATCCAACTGGTTTCGCCTCTTTTCGCCTCAAATATTCTCCATGTGACTTCCCAGTATGCAACTACTAACTCCTTCCAGTAACCTTCCTCCATCTCGCCAACACCCTTATCGCGAGCGCCATTTCTCAAAAAGCAACACCACTGTTTCTTATTTTTTGTAGTTCTTGCTCCGTCACTGTGTAGTTCTTCTGGTTCATTTAGGGGTTACTAGCCCCCTAGTAATGGTCGCGTGAAGGACTTTTGTTTTTTCTCATCCCTAGTACTTACACCCAGAGCTTACTCCAACTAGTGCTCCTAGCGCAATATTACTCCAAATGGATGCCTCCCAATCTCCGGGGAAGGACCATAAATTAATGATAGGCGCATTGACACCATAATTTTTCTTTGTTCACCGATGCTAGCACAGATTCATTCAAAACAAAATTTACAATTTTCTCCAGCAGTTTGCAATGGGTGTGCAATCTTTGAAAAAGTTTTGATGGAATCTCGGTAAAAACCTGATGCCCAAGAAAGCTTCCACACCTTTAAGAGATTGGTGGGGGCAGTGTTTCTATTACCTCAATTTAGGCCTCGATTCAACTCTATGCCCTTTTCTGAAATTGCGATTGACCCAACACAATACCCTCTTTTACATAAATGAACTTTTCCCAGTTAGTACCAAATTGCAGTCGTTCTAATATCTTAAACCCTCCGATAAATTGTTTAAGGCACCGCTCGAAGAACACCAATCCACAGAAAAAATCATCCATAAACCCTCTATCGTATCCTCCACCAGTCAGAAAAGAGAATATTATATTTGCCCCCTATACATCTTGAAAGGGTGCGGGTGAGCACAACCCCCTATCATGGCATTCTTTAACGCAAAAGTCCCATATGGACCAAGTGACATGGTTCTTCTGTGCTCTTTGGTGCAATTAGAAACTGATTCTACCCCGATTTTTTTCTTTCTTTTCTTCCTCCCTATACCCATCAAGATAAACTAAGCACACCCCCCCTTTTTCCGGCAAAGTTCCCCGAATCCCAATTGATCCATGAAGCGCATGGGAAATGTCTTTTAAGTCCATGAGTCAGTTTCCGATTATCCATACACTACCCGATCTTCCATCAAGTTAATGGTTCCCTTGGCAATTCATTACTTTTGTTGTGGACCAAGTCATTCCCCCTTTATTAGGTCACACTGAACGGGACAGATCCATATTTTCACCCTTTTACCAACTCTCGGCGTTCTTGGTAGATTACTCTCGCTACCAACAACGTGCTTAATTTCCTTCTCAAATATTGCTAGGAGGATCAAGCGCTTCTGGTGATCAAACTCGGCTTATGATCAGGCCAGATGTTGGTTTTGATGAGAGCAATTACCAGGCCACGGGCTCCCCCTCTCTTCTGTTCTTCCCTCCCCCCCCTTCCTTCTTTTTACGCTGTTGAATGGTACACCAACTGCTCTTTTGAACTTTTAGTACCATTCACAAACTTGACTGTTGTTCATCCAAGTCTGATGATGATGCAAGTGATACGGTAAGGTACCATTCATAAGATTACTAACTAAGATGCGGATGGCGAGGGCAGTTTTACACTTCTCAACCCTTTCTGGAGCTTCCTAATAGATGCGTTTCGGGGTGCGGGGACTGCGATTTTTCATATCGAGCTCCATTTCTTCGGTTTAAAACCGGAACATCACCTGGTACAGACGCCGCGACTAATGATTACTCCTAATGCAATCGCTATAAAGTTCTACTTATCACCTTCCCGTCCTTCTGAGCCCCTATCTGCAGTTCTTCCTATTTGTGTCTCAAATGTCCTCACCATGGTGTAGGGACCTTACTTATCCCCTATAGCCGATGACGATTGGAGCCACTACTGCCCATGGGACCTACACACATTAAAGGTACTTCTCATTGTCAATCGAAATTTATTTGCCCCTTTTCCAGTCGAATAAGGCTCTTCCAGTAGCAAGGAATGCCCTCCAAGACTAATGGGCACTTCCAAAATCAACTTCGCAATCAAGAATAACAAAATCGTTCGCTGGACAATATTGAATGACTCCCTACTGTTACTACACATAGTGAGTATCCCTAAGGTCGTTTTACTGTTCGATAAGCCATAGTAACCGCATCGAAGTGGGGTTTGGGGTCTCACCCCAAAAACCAACTTATTGTTAAATCGACTTTTGAGGGGGGCATTGAGATTTTAGCTTGCCCCAAATCACACTAATGCTTCGCAAAATTTAATCAGCCCAAGTGCTAAAGGACTAGTAAACGCACACGGATTTCTTTCTTTTTGGGACCAGAGATCTTATGTAGCAATAGCACTACATTCTGAATTCTTCATCATCCTCAAAGTGACCGATCTTTTTATTTGTAACCAGATTCTTTCATAAATTGGCAGTACACGGGCAGGTTCTAAAGCTCTACCAAAGGGACACATGATAAAGTTGCTTCAAATTGTATAAAACGCGGGATTTACACGATCCTCGGTCTTTTCACACTAATCTCTGAGGAAATAGGGGGTGGTGGGCCTGGCATAGGAGTTACCACTTACTTTAGGCAATCAGCATCATTTGGACGGTGTTATCACCTAATCAGCATTCAACTCTACAACTTCATTCAAGCTTCTTGTTGTCACACTTAGTCTCATCAGATTGGCATAGGTGGATCAATGGTTGATTACCCCCTGCGAAGTCGGTAATTGGCATACAATGTCCATAATTTTTTCGTGATGGCATGTTGGTAGGAAGAGTGCCCGCCGTTTCCGCGTTTTTTTGTGCCTTACAGTTGCGATAATGGGGCGCCCATGTGTAACTCAATTGTTGCTCTCAATTTGCATTTTTACGCTCTTTCTTTTTTTTTCATGGGTTATCAACTTTGGCCCAATACCGCTAAATCATTTCTCAATCTAGGTGCTCATTCACCTAGCACGAACATCCTCACATCGTTATGCAAAATTATCCTAAACTTTTTATTGGCAACTACGACCTCCATCCTCCTAGGAGTAGTACTCACCGGATTGGGAGGAGGAAAATCGGGTCATTTTTGTACCCCTGTCGGTTTATATTCCTAGTACCCTGTTGAAGTTGCTGTGTCAGCGATTGGTTGACCGTTTGCCATCTCAGAGATCTTTATCTTAATTGACCCCTCAAGATTGTATTACCATAGTTAGACTTGTTCCCTTGACCTGTGGCGCCAATTATCTGATTTGCGCCTGGGCCCCAGGTCGGAAACCCCCCTTGTTCATTACTGCACAGTGATCCTCCTAATAATAACATCATCAATTGGATTTATTTTTTTTTTTTTCTTTGTGCTGGTGGTTAGCAAGTAAGTAGTTGACTGCATTACCTTTTTCTGCACCAGTGACTGTTTTGTACCAACCAAGCCCAGTTTCCTTTGAGCGTTTTCTTCACGTCTGAATATCTCTGTGATGGTATTGTGAGTGGACTGCACTGCAAAGGGTATTTCCCTATATCAGACTTCTAGGAATCCAAGTTGTTATTCGGGAGATTTTTCCCACATTTTTCACAAGCGATCTGGCATTAAGACTAGCTCAATTTCTACGATCCACCTGCTATAGTTGTCCCTAAGCTTGTTGTTATCACTTTCGACAACCGTTAGAAATATTTTCAGAGATCATCATCTCTATTACGGTGACTCCTGGAACACTTCTCAAGAATGAGGTGATTGTATCCCCAAGAACTATAAACTGACTCTCTGGTATTGCTGCACAAGATATTACCCCCTCGTCTTTGTGGGTTAGTTTTTGGAGGCATACCCACCCCCCCCCACGGATACGCCTCAGAGTGCCTAGAAGAACATTCCCTCACGTGTATTCCACCCCCCCGTAAAGATGGAGTTGTTTGATGCTCATTTGTGCACCACATAGCAGCCTCTCCGTCATTGAGAGAGAAAAACTTCTGAGCCCTAGCACAGTCTAGATCAAAGTCAGCTCCCCACACAATCTTTTGGCACACTGCCCGTACCTTAGCTATATGGGCAGCCCCCCTTTTTCAATCTGGGGATCCTCAGAGGTTTACGCTGAAAAAAACTTCTGGAGTGGCATTTGATCAGACCTACTAGTTACACAAAAGTGTGGCCCTGTGGGTATCCCTGTCTAGGAGGCAAAAACACCAGTGGCCATCGAATATTTGCTATGTTATCATACCTCTGTAGTATTGGTTGGGCCGTTGGAGCGGGACTTCTGTCCCCCTCTGTTATGTACACCGGAGCTTCGGGATACCATAGACTGAGCTTCAACGGAGCTGGGATGTTTGGTTTGGATCGTCTATTGATTTCCCAAATTACGATATGTTCGCCATGTGTGGACGCCTATACTGTGATCGTAGGGGAACAATGGTTCTCTCTCTGTTGTCTTTGGCTCTACAAGGAGGGAATAGTTCTGAAAAGAACAATCCAAACACATAAAACAAAGTACAATCCAATGACAACTATGTCACACTAACTAAGCTGACGAACTGTTAAATTAATCCTAAAGCTAAGTTCCCTTGGCCAGCCGGCGCCATCCAAAATGTTGATACGCTCAAGGACTTACCTTCTCGCAACAATGAGAAGTACCAAAAAAAAAAGCGGTCCCTCTTCTTTTTTTTTCCTTTTTGCGGTTTCGTTTCTTGTCGTTTCGTCGTGTTCGGTTCTCTATTTTTCTTCTGTTGTGTGGTCGTCGAGTGGGTTTCTTCATCGCTCGTAAGTTGCTCTTCGTCAACTTTCACAGCTCCTCAAGTTTTTCGTCCCTCATATCAATTGTCCACTCATCTCAATCGTCTCTGCCGGGTTCTCTCGTCTCAGTCCTTCGGGTCACTTTTTTTTTTTTCTGGTGTGATCTCGTTGTCCGGTGTTCACTCGGCTGGGGTTCTTGTCTTGACTTCAAGGAGTCTTCGGGGTCGTTTTGCTGTCGTCTCAAGGTGTCACTAGGGTGGGTGTTCCACTTTTTTTACAGCAACTAACCCCATATGTTTGAGGTTTGGATCGTTCCATCGGAGGAAAATCGCACATAGGCTAGACCTAACTTTAACTGTATTATATTGTCTGGTTTGATAATTCCTTCGAAAGTTAAAAAAACATAAAAATGATAACAGGGGGCGGTTTGTATCTCCTAATAAGTAACAAAGATACTTACTCAAAGAGACCCTACGAGACTATATTGAACAAGCCACTTACCAGCTTTAGACCCTCTTCCCGGGTTGTCGGTTTTTTTAGCAAGCACTATAAAGGGTTCACTAGGGTTTTCCGTGTTCCCAAAGTTTAAACTTGATAATCTATATAAACAATTCCCCTTCCTAAGTTTTGATGCAAAGTGATAAGTTATGATTTCTAAATATTGGTGGCATCTCCTGAAACTCTCACCAGACATTGGCCCCGAGGGCTCAACCGTTGTGTTGTCTTCCTAACCTTATCGGTATACCTTATTACCCTGGATTCCCGATATTTGACAGCTAACACGTTTGTTACTCACTCTGTACCAATCAATACTAGCTCTACGATAGTATACACATAATTCTTGTTAATCATTTTTTCCTATTATCTACCTCCTTGGTCGGCAAGTAGCATTAAGGCGAGTTTCTAACGTTGATCAATCCGTTAAAGATTCTAGCGAAAGAATAGTAATACAGGCAAGACATATTAAGATTGTTATTTTAGCTAGGGGTTTATCTCGCTTATTGGGCCTATGGTCCCACAACCCTCGTATGGAGTTTTAGGTCTCATCGCCATAAACACAAATTTTCCAATTTCAAATATATTTTAAATAAGGAATCATGTACTTACTTCAAAAGAGAAAGAGTAAAGTCCAAAAGATTGCTTGATTAATCACCAAAAAGTCTTGCAAGACTATATATCCCAAAGGATCACCATAATCATCAACTAATCATATGAGTTCAATATTGTAGATTCTAATTCTAAGGTTTGTAACCTCAAAAACGACGGGAGACACTCGAACTATTTATAAAAAATAACAACAACCTTAATTAATCAAGAATTCTAATTTACTGGGAAATCTGCCCAAAACGCTGGCTGGGCGACGGACCACGCGCGGACCGTGTGGGTCTGACGGACGTCTGTGGGACTCCGTCGTCCCGTACTATGCATTTTCTCTGCGCTCTCTTCGTTCCCCTCACCGGGCCAAGTGTGACGGACCGTCAATAGACAACGGTCAGTCGAGGGTCTCGTTCAAAAGACTTCAACTCTTGGAATTGGGTACTGAGGTCCACTTCTCTGATCTTCACGACGTTACTGCAGGACGGCGTCCTGGCCCTGACGACCGTCCCCGCCTCGTCCTTCCCCCACTTGTCAGATTCCCCTCGTCCTTCCGCGCTTCTCTCTCACCCTCTCCGCCCTTGGCTTCCGGCCCGCTTTCCTGCCCCCCCCGCGACCCTTGTCTCCCTTCGCTCCCCCCGGGTTTTTTTTCTTTTTTTTTTTTTTTTTTGGCCCAGATAACTCTAGGATGTGGAGTTCCCTCCCCGTCTATATCCCCTTTCCCGTGGAAGCCACGGGATTTTCATATATGAACACTCGACAACCCCATGTATAAAGCCTTTGCCATGTCTGTTTATAACGACATTCCTTACTATCTGGGTTTTTTGACTTTGTCCCCCCACCTCTGCCAGAGAGATATTCTTTCCTCTGAGATACCATATGTTTTCGAAATATTCGACCTTTAACAAAACAAGATTGGTTAGGTGAAATAATGGAAGGAAGGATAGGGATAAGTCTCCTTCTCACTAGCTTAGAAATAATCTTGCTAGTGAAGTTGCTAAGACTTATAGGTCTGAATTCAGATAATTTGGTAGGATTACTCACATTAGGCAGTAATACAATGCAAGAGAGATAAAGTATTTAGGAATCATTTTGCCACTGAAGATGGCCTGAATAACTCCCATCAAGTCATACTTGATGCTATGCCAGCACTTTTGAAATACGTAGACATTCATGCCATCCGGACAAGCTGCCGAATTAGGATTCATTGAAAAAACCACATTCTTGAGATCATCCATGTCAGTCATATTAGTGAGTTGAATATTTTTTTCATCACTAATCATCCTTGGAATGCCTTCTAAAGTGTTCTCATTAATAGGATTATCATCTCTTATAAAGAACTCTTTGAAAATGATTAAAGGTGTCAAGCTATATCTTATCACTTCTCTCATTCCAATTTCAGTTGTAATTTTGGATACCGAGTTCCTCTTCGTATTTATCATGAGGAAGTATCTAGCTTGAGTATTAGTGAACACTGCAGACGGGGTTTTGTGGGAATTAGTCATACAGTTTGTTTATTGGAAGTAATCGGGTTCCGGCTTGATTTTTTCCCTGTGGACGTTTTATCCTTGGATTTGGAGATCTCCCCACAATTTTTTTGGCCTCAACTGAATTAAGGTATAGCCGCTTTTTCGTTTTGTGAACCTCGCCACCTAGTCTGGTCCCCTATTTCTGCCTGCCCCCGTGGTATGCAGAGGCTGGTTCCCTGAAATTATGCCTAGTGAGTTACCTAATGGGATTTTCTTGGAAACATTCTAATGCACGGTGTGTGCGGGATTGGAAACTGCGCTACGATGGCAATCCGTGGGTGGATGGAGGGTGAAATGCCGTGCAACGCAAGAGAGCCAGCATCCGCCTGCAACCCAAGCCAAGAATGTTCCTTTCTTTGTGGATTACCTAGTGTTCTTCCAAAAGAACTATCAAATATGTGAGTGTATCAGAAAGGCTGAATCGCAATCGATCATACCAGTAGAAACTTGTTTTTGCGACAAGACACGCACACAAGTGACCCTTTATTGAGGTATTTGGTGAATGGTGGGGTCTTATGTTCAGGGGGGCGGATAGCGGTGTGTTGGGATGACCCAAATGCATCTAACGGCCACAGGCTTCAGTGACGTACTATAAAGTCATGCTTTTCCTCATATCATAAGGTAGACCTCCCAATTTCTCTTCCACATTATTTATAACATTGAAGTCACCTACACAACAACAAGGCTTGGTATCAACAGTGGCTTGTTGTAATACCTTGTCCCAAAGAGGCCTTCTTAGGTTCTCTGGATGTTTGCATAGACAATGTTGCATGAATGGAACATGTAACCCATTGCTCATTCACAGTGAGTTTAGTTAATATTATCCAAGATATTACAGTCAATAGCACTGCTCCAAAAAAATCCAGATTTTGCCATACAATTACTAGTACCATTCTCCATATTGAATGGAACCCCTTTAATAAAATTGTTTGCACCTGTAAACTATCTATATAAAAATTCCTAAACATTGCCAACTTGTGGACAATTGATGAAGTTTCCTTAATATTTTGAGCCTTTCCAACACCCCTTGAGTGTTGATTCCACTCACATTACATATGATTGTACTTATAATTGGAAAGATCTAGAGGAGAATAACCTAGTGTTTGGTCTGCCTGCAGTGAAAAAATTGGCCTCTTGCTGCTTGAAAAGTTTGTCTTGTTGCAAATTTCTTGGAGATAGTCCTTGACTTTGTGTTACCTATATTATCTCATCTTCTATAGATTGGTCATTAGAAGGACTAAAAGCCTTAATTAAAGCTTCACTAGTCTCCTCATCATCATCCGGATCATATAGGGATTGGTTGTCCCTTTCTACCTCATCTTCAGAATTTACCACAGCATTCTCATCTATCAAAGGAATAGTATTAACTTTACAAGGTTGTTCCCTCTTATCAGGTGGTTCATTTGTTGAGGGGGGGTATGTCCTCATCATGTATAGGATGAGTATGCATCCTTTGGTATCCATTGGCCCTATTGTTGCATGGTTCCTCCCCTTTTCCCTGTTCTTGCTCATACTCATTTTCTTGTTGTTTACTCTGCCTCCTTTTATCAGCATCCTTATTTTGTTAACTAGGCTTATTTTTGCTATTAGGAGTGCTTTGATGAGTATTAGCATCTATATATTTCCCTTTGTCTTTTTCCATACAAACTTTTCCAGTGTTTTCATTGTGTTCTTTCTCTTTTTGTTATTTTTCCTTGTCTTTCCCAGTCTTCTGTTGCTTGTTATTCCCTGTTTGAACCTGTTTTTTCCTTTGTTGTTGTTCCAGTTGTTATTGCTTCTTCTTGGCGCCATTGGCCTCGGCAGTTGGGGACTCTGGTACAATGTTAAACCCCTCATGCGCACCTGAGGCGCAACTCCCTCCTTGCTCATCAAATAGATTCACACACATTCTATTGGCAAGACTAGTGTAGAGATAGAGGTATGGTGATCAGTCTGCTATTGGAGACCACCCACGCGAGAAGAGGGCGACTATTGTTGCCAGCCTGAACCCCCCCGTAGTTAGGTACTATTGTGTGTGTTCCCCTGGGAATCTCCCCGTGTCTTCGGTCACGCTGAACTGGCCACGTCTACTGTCGATTTATTTAGCATGCGCTATTGCATAGATGTCGTTTATGGGGTGATGGGCCCAGATGCGTATATAAGTGAAAGACTTCTTTCAAAAGTAGCACCCCAGGGTTGCCTGTTTGTCGAGATGAAGTAGGTAGATGTTTATTGGTAAGTTTGTTTTGTGCCTGGGTTGGTTTCCAGACTGTCTTTGGAGCTCTGTCTTCCTATGACTTGGTATTTTACTTCTTTGTGTCTGCCATTTCTCATCTCTCTATTGTTCTTATTGTTTATGTTTCCCTCTTTCATTGATATGCTGTTGTTGTCTATCTTCATTCTCTTTATTTTGTGTCTGTTTATTCTCTTTCCCTTTCTTATTTTGTTGTTCACATTTGTATCTTTTCTCATTTTCTTTTTCCTTTGTTTGTCTACAGTCTTCAACCCTTCTTTTTGATTTGCACTCATCTATATCATGGCCTTGGTATTTGCAATATTCACAATAAGGTGGAATGTTTTCATATTCCATATGTTTCCATATTTCTATTGTATCATCCTCATTGTCCAGACCAACACATACATGCCTAGGCCTAGGCTTAGTCAAATCAATTTGCATTTTTACTTTAGCCATCCCTGCTCTAGATCTTGTAATTGAGGCAGTATCTAAATAAAGAACCTTTCCTACATTATCCAATAGAGGAATAAGGAAATGTTTTTTAAGCAGTGTCAAGGTAATACAGGTAGAATAATCTAGACAGGGACTATAGGATTTTCTTCTTTCAAAGTAAATAAAGGTGTCCAAGGTTGTATTCTCATCAATTTTCCCTCAATAGTAATTCTTTGTTGAGTCCAAATAGTTTTATAGTTTAACTGATTTTACAGATCAATAAAAACATGTCTAGTGTGGTAATGAGCTATGTTGACCCCCCCCCCCCTCCCACAACATAGTTGAGTTTGTTGAATGAAATTCTTCCAGATAAGCTCAACCTTAGGCATGGTTGTAGTAAATTTTCCTACTACAGTATACTTACAGTCCATAGTTAAAGTATGCATGTATTCATGCATGTCAAATATTATAGTAGGTTGTCCTTATTTGGTAGTCTATCTGGGGTTGTTTTTATTACAATTGTGGGTTTTTGAGCAGTATGTATATGACTTAGCCTTGTTGCTAATGTCTGAACCACAGTGTAAGGATCAGGTTCAGGTACCTTTTCATGGTTGTTGTTCATATCTCCTTTAGAATTGTGAGGCTCAGTCACTTTTTAGTTAGGAACTGGCTGAAGGTTATTTCGAACTAAAGGATCTTGGTTATCATAGTTTCTAGAGATTTTTGGGAAATCTCTACGATATTTATTTTGATCACAACTTCCAACCATGGTATTATGTTGAGTTTGTTCCAGATCATCCTCCCCCTTTATATGATTTTCATCATTTAGTGTCATCACTTTATTAGTTAAACCCCTTTGTACTAGATCAACAAACTCATCAGCTAATTTTCCCATGGCATTCTCATGAACATGGCCAACATTGTAAATAGTTTGAACTTGACTATGCATAGAGTTAGGGGAGGTATACATACATGATTGTTGTTCCTTTCCATTTTGCTCGTTGAACTCTTGTTTTTGTCCCTGCCTAGGATCACCATTAGTTCCTTCATTATAGTTAATCATCTTACCTGCCTATGATTGTTCCTTTTTTCTTATTGTAATACCTATCGGCTTTACTCCAAATGAGAAAGCTTCAGTGTTTTCCTCGTTGTGTTGCATTCTAGACATACTTTGTGAAGAGTTTTCATTATGGTTGTAAATATAGAGAAAAAAGATTAGATATATTCTTAAGATGAACGTCCTGTACATTAGCCTCTAGTCCAGCCTCGTCCCGGTTAACAGGTTTAGTACGAACATCATTTTGGATACCAGATTTTAGGTCCTAGCGACCTAACCATTGTTGAAGTTGAAATTTTGATGAGGTTAACATATTCCCTAGGAAAAATGAACCACTAGGATTTTTTCGAAAACACGTGAAAGTTTGACTTTAGATCGAAAAAAACTTTGAAAGGAGCTGGAGATTCCCCAAAATCGCCCATTCTTATTCTCTCATTGCCAGTAGAATTTCTTTCTTTTATAGTATTTGTTAGGCTCTGCCTCGTCCCCCGTAGAACTGCCTCCCCTTTTCCGTGTTCGTAGATTGTATTTGTGAGTTCATGCGATTTTGCTTCAACCCCCCCCCATTTAATGGTACTGATGATCAGTAGATTTTGTTCACCGATCATGCTCCTTTTTCCCGATAGACACTCGCACTCATCGCTTCATTCAATTGTGAGTTCCAAGAGTTCGTGAGTTGATCCACTTTAGTGGGTGAGTCCGTCGCTGGTATCGCTTAGTGTAGGCGTGTTCTTTGTTCATTTTGATTTTCTAATTCGAACGCTCCAGTTGGAGCTAGTCTAGAGCTCGACAGGATGCGACCGACGGCTCACACGCCATCTCCTTCTGGCTGAACTATTCGTTCGAAGTTAGATATTAGAATTTGAGATAGCGTGTGTTAGAGTAAGTATTTTTAGATAGAGAAAAAATTAGGAATTGGGAAAATTATGTATTTTGGGCTTAGGGTTTTGGGTTTATGGTTTAGGTTAGGGTTAGGGTTAGGGTTCGAGGGGAAGACTAGGGTAGGCTAAATTTTCTTAGGGTTAGTGTGTGGGCTAGGATGGTGATCGTATTAAAATCTTTGGTGTGGTGATCATATTGGGTTCTCGTTCGTATTTTGGACTTAGGGTTGTGTTTTGGATTGGTTTAGGTGTAGGTTAAGGGTTAGGGTGTAGGTTTTTTTTCTAGGTTATATGGTTCTAGGTTTAACATATGAGTTTGAAATTCTAAGATTTAGTATTTAATGTTTGGGTTGTGGTATTCTGGAAAAAAGGTTTCATGTTTATGGTTTAGGGTTAGAGTTAGGGTTAAGGTTAGGGTTTTGGTTTTTTTAGGTTTTTAGGTTTAGGGTTTAGGATTTGAGGTTTAATATCAATAGTTTAGTGTTTAATGTTTTGGTTTTTGTATTTTGGGGTTGGAGTTTATGGTTTATGGTTTATGGTAGGGTTAGGGTTAGGTTTTAGGTAATTTTTTAGGTTTTAGGGTTTTTGGTTAAAGATTTGAGTTGTAATATTTATGGATTAGTGTTTAATGTTAGTGTTTTGTATTTTGGGATTTAGGTTTAGGTTTAGGGTTAAGGATAGGATAATGTTTAGGGTCAGAGATAGGGTTAGGGTTAGGGTTTAGGAATTTTTTTAATTTCTTTAAGAAAATGACCCTTATGGTGGGTCAAGGGTTGAGCAACACCCTCAGGACTTATCAATAATAAAAAAAATAATTACATGAAGGGGGGCATAAACCTTATCTTCTGTCCTATGGTGAGTATAGAGATGGCTTACCAACTAAGGTAAGTAAACTCAACCTCCTACATTGAGATGAAATCTATAGAAAACCTAAGCATATAGAGACGACTCCTCTCTTTATACAAATTTTCTAAGAAAACATAAATGATGAGACTCTCCCTTTACACATATAAAATAAAGCCTATTCAAATAACTATGTTAACTATAGTCTTATGAATATGTTTATTATTCCATTTGTCTGATTGTGAATCACGATATCTTTGTTCCTCATATTTGCTAAATCATGTTATCTTTAGTTGCTAATTTTGTTGTATCTTTCACCTTCCTTTGCTAACTGTAGTTGCAGTAATATATAAAATTACTACTTTATATTAAAGCATTCTGATGCTGCCTGCTATATTTTTACCTACCACAACACAGATCATACAGATACATAGTATCTAGATCTGACAATACCATATATATGTTATGGAAAATAATGTAGCGGCAAGGGAGTTGTTTAATCTTCCCAGTTTCCCTGCGTTTGCTGAAGTTTTGTGTACTTCCCATTTTCTGCACGATGGAGCTACATGTTTCAGCAGGTGGTAGTGATATTAAGAATAATATATGTTTGTATTGATGTCCTGCTTATGACTATGTTTGGATAATATGTTTCGTGTAATCTTTGCTTCTCTGTAAATATGTACACATGAAATTAAAATACATTAGTTAGTAAGCATTTGAAGTTCTTGTACTAACCTTTCTATTTTCCAAGGAGGCTTATCCTTTTGTAATAACCACTTGGTCAAAAATTCTGAATCAATCTCAAGAATAATATTTTTATAACCATGCTTAATACACCAATTCAGTCCATATGTAGCAGCTTGTACCTCTGCCTAATTTTTTGTACCTTCCCCAAGAGGAATAGCAGATGCATATGATGTCACCATATTAATTTCTAAGAATGGGCAACAACCTCACAATCTTTCCGAATTATTCAGTGCATACCATCTGTATGCAAACTTTTTTAGTAGGAGGACGTGGTTTCCAGATGACTATATTAACTTTTTCTCTCCTGATTGAATTTTTCAAAGTAATTTTACCAGATCTGTCAGTTTACTGGCCATTGAAGATTAGGAAAACAAAGGATATGAAACAAAAATAATATCCTAATGTATAAGTATTTAACTTTGAAACGCTGGAAGTCTTTCCCCCATCTGTAGAAGAGCACCTATCTTACACAAGTTCCAGCAAATCACAATAGGTATATGTCGTAAAGACTCTATGTGCCATCATTTTTTAATTTGGTGTTACCAATTGAATAACCTATTAATTCAAAGAAGAGTGTTGAACATCGATTCCCATAGAACTAGCAAAGTATTTCCATATATGTTGTGCAAAATGTCCTTGCAGGAAAATATGATCTACATCATCCCAACCTTGATTCCTACAACTATAACACTTAACAGGTCCCACTACAAAGTTTGCCATATTTTCATTAGTTGGTAACTTTAGTTTTAGAGCTCTCCAAAGTATAAATGACATTTTAAAAGGTACACGTTTGTGCCAAATAATAGAATTAACCACTTCTGCATTACCTCTATATCTGCATACTTCCCAGGCTAAGGCACAAGTAAATTTACCTGATTCATAAGGCTTTCAGATCACTATGTCCTTAACTCCTTTTTGATATTGAAATTTAGTATTCAAAATGAGAGGAATTATTAATAGTGGAGCCTGCTGCCTTAACTTCCTTTCATTCCAATTCCCATTAATCAGAAAGTCTTCAAGAGTATCATTATTCAAACTGGATATATCATCAGTATACTTAGCTGATGCATCAATTCCTAACCAATCATCCCACCAAAAGGAACAACTGCTAGACTTTATTTTCCATTTAATATGATCTTCCACTTTGTGTTTATTATTCATCAAAAATTTCCAGACCAATGATTGACCAGTGTCAAACTTCTTTTCCACTAGATTAGTTCTTTGACAATATTTGGATTTAAGGAATTGTTTCCATATGGAATTGTTGGATCTTAACAACCACCATTGTTTACATTGAAGTGCAGTACATACATCTGTCAGCCTTCTAATACCAAACTACCCCTTCTTATTGAGGTATACTCAAAGTCTCCATTGAATCCCAATGATACTTCTTATTATCAGAATTCCTTCCCCAGGAAAAATTAGATACAATAGAATCTATATATTTTATAGTAGTACTAGGAGGAGATATTGCAGCCATAATATGTAGAGGAATAGAAAGTAAAACATGTTTGATCAATGTTATTTTCCCCAAAAACAGAGAATTTTTGTCTGCCAACCTGAAATCTTTTTGGAAATTTGCTCTACTAAATGTGAGTAATATATAATTTTTTATCTTACAACATATACAGGTCAACCAAGATATATAATAGGACTCTCTTTTTGAGAAAAAACAGTAACATGTTGAATAGTATGGATAATATCTTTAGAAGTTTTATATAGAACCAAAAAATAAATCTTCTTTTTATTAATAAGTTGTTGAGAAGACTGTTCATATTCTTACAAAATATCCATAACAATATACATAGATTCTTTATTAGTGGAGGTAAAAAAATCACATCATCCGCAAAATTTAAATGATTAATTTTATGTCCTTTAGGATCCATGCTAAATCCTTTATAAGCAGGATTATTATACACATTATTAAGCATTCTAGTCAAAACTTCTGCTCCTAAAATAAAAAGAGCTGGAGATAAATGATCACCTTGCTTAAGTCCTCTTGTTGAGTGAAAAAAACCATGTCTATGACCATTAATAATAATTGAATACCAATTGTTAATCATGATTCTCCATACTAAGTCAATGAATATCTCCCCAAATCCAAATCTTCTCAACAACAAACAAGTAAATGAGCCAGCATAATATTTTCAGTAATACACCTTTCTTTTACAAAACTTGACTGATTGTCAGATATTATTGAAGGAAGAATATTTTACAGCCTCATGCTTAATAATTTGGAAATAATTTTATTAGTAAAATTGCTTAAACTAATAGGTCTAAGATCAGTGAATCTGTTAGGCTGATAATTTTTGGGAATCAAGACCAATAAAGCATGTGACATAAATTTTTGCATCACATAACCACAGAAAAAATAATGATTTGCTGCTAATAAATCCTTTTTAAAAATATTCAAACAAGATTGATAAAATTTACTCCCAATACCATCCGAACTAGGAGCTGAATTTGGATTCATAGCAAATACTACTTGTTTTAATTCTTCCAGAGTAGGCATATCTTAAAGCATCTGATTTTGTTTAGGAGTAACTAAAATAGAAATATGTTGAAGAATCCTTACATCTATTTTGTTATTTTTACCACTAAAAATATTGTGATAACTAAATAACAGCAAGCTTTCAATTTGAACAACACTTCAATCCAGTTACATTCCTAGTGCCAATTTTTTATGAAGTTACTCTTCTTCTCAGTCACTCCTTATTAAAAACGGATAAAGTATTGAGATTAGTATATCCTTCTTTAAACCACTGTAACTGAGTCTTCTGCTTTAGTATAGAATCTTCCAATTTCAAATATCTAATATACTTTGCATTCAATCTCTGTAATTCTTATCTAGTAGTATCAGTTTTATTAATAAGAAAATCCTCTTCAGCCTCCTTTGTAGTTTCTTCAAATTCTCTGACTTTAGAAAAAATATTCCCATATTCATTCTTTGACCAAACACTAAGAGTTGCAGTCAACCTCTTCAGTTTTTGGTGTAATTGCCAAAAAGGGTTACCAGTGACTCTAACATCCTAACACTTTTGGACAGTATCCATAAAACTTGGGTTATCTACCCAACAATTTAAGAATTTAAAATATTTGATATGTTGAACTTCTATTTTGATAATTTCTAACAAGAGAGGATAGTGATCTGAACCTACAGCAGAAAGATGTTCAATAGTAGTTTGAGGCATGTTTTCTAGCCATTAGTCATTAACCATAGCTATATCTAGTCTTTTCCAAACTCTTGCATTTGCATATCTTTGATTACACCAAGTTAATGTAATCCCTGTTTAACCTAAATCAGTTGAACCACAAGCTTCTATTACACTAATGTAATGAAAGCTCTTGTTTATGTTATAAGGTATTCCCCCTAACTTCTCCTTAATAGAAGTAATGACATTGAAATCTCCAATAGTACACCAAGGGATATCCATATTATCAAAGTGAAATAATCTTTCCCACAAAGGTCTCCTCATATGGTCATTACATTTAGCATATATACAGGAAATCAAGAGCTTCTCCTTGAGATCTGCCATTTCAAATTCCCCTGTAATATGTTGATCATTGATCTCTAAAATATTTACATTGAGTTCCTTAGACCAGAACAACCAAATTTTTCCATTAGAGTTGTTAATTGCATGATCCATTTGCAATTGCATTCTCACCATGTTAAGTTGGTTATTATTTGCAAAAGGTTCTAGAATAACAATCAAAGAAAGATGATGAATTTTTCTTAAAGTTTTGATTCTTTCCAAAGAACTTTTGGTATTAATACTCCTAGCATTCCAACAAATGGCTTTAATCATTAAAAATCTTTAGATTTATATTTAGTCATGCGCCTACTAGAGGTTTCAGAAGTACTAGGACGATGTTGAGAAGTCTTTTTGTCCTATTTCCTACCTCTATGAGACAGACCTTGCTTTGCAATAATGTCTTGAATTTCTTGAGACCATACATTCTGGGGCTTGGAAATTAAATCAATACCCTTAAAATTGTTGATTTGAGTTCCTTCTTCCTCATCATCATGCATAGATGGACTATCAGGATCCCACTCATCCTCCAGGAGTAATTAGCTCTAATCATTCAGGTTCAAAGTTTCTGTTTCCTTTTCTCTTGCATCATCAAGCGTGTGCGCTTCTTTTAATATTATCTCTTTTCTTTTTACGCAACCTACTTCTTTATTTATTATTAAACCTTTTAGTCTGTTGACCTGTATTAGGATCAATTTGTTTTCTAGTTTGTTTAGAGCCAGATATAGGGTCATCCAAATTTCTAGAGTCAGCAGTATCCCCCCTCCCTGTGGATATCCCTTCTTGCATATTAATGGGTATCTCCTTTCCCCCTTCCATACCTCCAACAGCTACACCAAAAGATATACCAATATTTAGGGGTGTAGGGATAGGGAGAATTGAGTCAATACTTGTTCTGTTTACAATAACTTGTTGGTGACTTCCTCTGTCTTTTTCAGTCTCTAAATCATTAATAAATACACCATGAGTCTTTGATTTATCTTTATATTGTTGTTTGTTTCCAGTAGCAGTAATTTGAGGTCTTTGATCATGTGTGTGATCTGTATTTTCCTCCCTTTCCTCACCTCCTGTTATCACTTCCTCCACATCCAAATCAATGTAAGTATTTTTTTTACGAATAGAGATTATACATTTTTGTTCTTGCTGCTTTTGAACTACTGCTCTATTTTTATTATATCCAGACTGTTGTTAAGTATTTTTTGTAGGAATAGAGGTTATACCTGTTTGTTCCTGCTGCTTTTGAACTACTACTCTATTTGTATTATATCTAGACTGTTGTTGATTATGCCTTCTCCTCTGAGTCTGCCATTCTTGTTGTATATTTTTTTGATTTTTCTCACCTTGATAACCTTGTTGCTGGGCATCATCTTCCCTTATACGTGTTTCCCTTTTAACATAAACTTGCGATTCTCTTTGAACATTATGAGGATTGTCTTTTTATTGTCTATTTTTATCCAAATCTTTTTTTTTACTATCCTCGTCTATTTTTTTAATAATGCAATAACATTCATTTTGACCTTGATGTTAACAATAAAAACAATTATCAGGGATACTAGTATAAACAATTTTCTGCCACCTACCATCTGTAATATCCTCCCCAATATAACCCATCAAAATATAAGGAGGTTTGTATTTAGTATGATCTATTTGAACATTAACATGAGCTTGACTTCCCCTAGTTTTGTTTATATATGCAGAATCTGAGTACAACACTCTAGCAATAGGAGATAATAAACTAGTAATAAACTCATTATTATAACAATGCCAAGGTAATTTACGGAAGCGAAATCAAAATAGGTACTAAAGGGGTTTCTTCTTCTAGCTTAAAAGTAGGATTCCAAGCTTGAATTCTAATATTTTGCACCTCTATAGTCATACGTTGCTTAGTTAAAACCATGTTATAATCTATCTCATTATCTAAATCAATATAAACATGACGAGAATTATAATGTGCTATCTTCACTCCCACTGAAAGTTGTGTTTGAAGAATGAAGTTCTTCCTTATTAATTCAACTTTAGGCATTGTACAAACAAATTTTCCTACAAGAGTGAACTTTGAAGCAGCATCTAAATCAGAATTAACTTCATTTTGAACATTGATTTCAGGCTAAGACAACTTAATACTCACACCACTCTTCGATTGATTGTATCTCAATCTATCAGCATAGGTTTGAATAACAGTGTAAGGAGCAGGTTCTTGAACTTGATCTTATCTAGGAAAATTATTAGTATTTCCTAAAGGTTTATGATTTTTCCCAGTAGGAGGTTTAGAATTATTTCTATTAACATTATTAGTTATCTTAGGAAAATTAGATTGATAATATGCATCTTGATACCTACAAGTTTCATTTTCAATTCTATGAGTATGAGAAATGGTTGGACAGGTTATATTACCTTCCCCCCCACCCCCCTGGTAATTGTTCTAATATTGGGGGTAAACAGCTTAGAGGACTCACCAACTTAACGAATAGATCTATGATTCCTAGCTGCTGAATCTCTCTGAAACTCATTTGCATTTGTATTCGTTGTTGGATTCAAAATTTCTCCACATTCCGTGTCTTTAAAT